>APFE031218311.1:245978-297860 GCA_000404065.3 Pinus taeda
TGACACTTGCCTCTCTGAATTCGCCCAGGGATGAGTAAGATATCATGAAATCTCCAAGTGGAATTGAGAACTATCAAAAGAATGACACTAATCAAAATCCTAGAAGCTGACTCACCCACCTGCAAACATCTATATATGGATCCCTCATCTTAGAGATCCAGGGGCTGGAATCTTGTATTTTGTAAAGAAGTGCTGTTGGTTTCTTTGTGGAACATCATAGTGTTGGGTGATCTAAGCTTTTCATGAGGTGAAGAAGGGCTTTCATGCTGGGAGGATGACGCTGGGTCAGATAAATGGGTTGTAATCCTCTCTTCTACTCTTTCTATCAATAAATCTATTTGAGTTTTCCTCCACATTCTTGTGTGTTTGAGTTGATATATGCATTTTTGTGGTCAATATATATTTGGTCCTATATTTTGTATGATTGTAGATCCCTGTGCTTTGATGGTATTATGCTGCTTTGACTTTACAGGTGCTCTTTGAAGCAGGACAAGCAAGGAAGGAGTGGCAAAGATCTGTCAGAGGGGAGAGGAAACAAGCAAGGAACTAAGCGAAAGACTGAGGTTGGTACTCTTTGCTTCTCTCTCATCTACTTCTCATAAAGGAAAACACAAGTAACTTTAATTTGTTTGTTTCTAAGATAGCTACCCGTCTTAGTGGGACTAGCAGCTTTGAATGGACACTAGATTTCCTGATAACACCAGGGGGCATGCGCCCTGGTCTGCTTCGGCAGGAAAACCCCAGTTATAAGGTAGGTTTCTGTGTAGGAATATGACTAGTCTGACACACCCATCCGTTTATGAAAATGGGATTAGACTAGAATAAGATTCCTTCGTGAGAAGGTATGCCTTTCCCGACAGAGCCAAGGAAGTGTTTTGTCTGCAAATTGAATGGTAACCTGGAAACTATACTTTGTTATACCTGGGGGCATGTAAACCTTTTTGCATGAAGGTGAAAAGTGACCATTTATTTTCTTCGTTTGTAGGTTCTTAACCCTTTAAACTCGTAGGATTGGTCATTCCTAACTTACATAATGAAAGGATCCAGAGCAAAGTTTCGAATGGGGCAAGCTCCCTAAAAAATGAACCTATCGATGAGACATCCTTATTATACAACTGGCACAAGTAGTTTTATGCGAAATTCAAGCTCGTTAAAAAATAAACCTAGCAATGAGCATATTTTCCACCAGAGTTTAAGCTCATTAAAAAATTAACCCGCCTTCAGTAAATAACCATTACGATCACATTATCATCAGCTTTTGAGCCTTGGTCGTGTTCTTACCATCACCTCCACTATTGTTTAGCCAATCATATGCCTCCATTTGATTGTTTACCCATTTTGAGGAACAGCTGCGACGAGTGATTTTGTTAGCCATCTTCTTTACACAGCCGTGATTGAAAAGTTCCAAGCCTCACCTGGAACCAGCCGCTACCCGAAAATATCACTCGTTCCTAAAAAAACGAGTCTCCTTTAAGCTCTTTTCATATGACTCGTAAAATATGAAAATATTGCCAAGAAATTGGCCTCTCCAACTCATTAAAGTGATTGGAAGTGCCATTCCTCCTCTATATTTTAATCTTTTTGGACCTGAGGGATCATTGCCCAAAAATATTGAGCGCTTGCCTTGTTTGGCTCGTTAAAACTATCGAAAAGTCATCCCTTTCATATTATTTTATACTTTTTCAGACTTAAGGGATTATATTACGAAAAAGGAAAACTGGAGTTTCCTTTCCGAATCTTTTCAGACTCTCTAAAATTGAAAAGGACCAAGTTATCTTTGTCGATAAACTCATTAAAACAATAGCGACAAACTTGTCCATGCAGACAAGAATGAGTTTCACTGTCGCTAGGCTCGTTAAAACATAGCGAGGGGTTTGCTCGAAGGGAAAATTATAGAAAAAGAATATGTTATCCTCCTCAAGATTGACAAAAATAAAGAGGTACTGGTCAGCAATGACTGGGGAAAAATTGGGAAGAAAACTTGAAGAAACTTTATTGGTAGCAAGTCGCTCTTGAACATGACACTTTCACTCCATCACCATGATTGAGTCGGGTTGGGTTATTCCATTCACCAGTCATATAACCACTGGTCCACCGTACCATCCATCTTTGGGGTTAACGCTACCACTCCATTTTGGTGTCACCGATATGTTCAAGAGAATTCACTCAGAGAATTCACCAACCCATCTGGTGTTTCATCTACTGCAATACCTTCACCCTTCATTTTTCATGATCGCCACCTTGAACCTTATATCATCAGATCATTTTCACCTCCACAAAATCATTTTCTCTGTTTCGTGTCGTAGATGTGGGATTTATTAAGGCCCTCCTACGATGGGTCACTTCTTGTTGACATCAGCTCATTATCCAAGAAGTTTACTTAGGTACAACCCTTTCAGTACTTTGAAGCTTGCATGCCTCAATGGAAAGTTTCTCACTTCCGACGACATGTTTACATCAATGGCCTTCAACAGAAAGATTTTGGGTGGTGTTCGACCCCAAGTCCCATTTTCACACCACATGAATTATACTGCAGTACCTTGGGGGTCATTATTATTATCAGTGATTCCTCTCGTGCCTGTTAACAGCTTACATCATTGGCTGGTAATCAGGCGATGTCTTTCCATGTTCGACTTCAGTACATCTTTTCACATGGACCGACTTGTACTTCGGGATGAGTTTGAAGACCCTGGATCTAGTTTCATCCATTTGGGCTGCGATATATTTAGGAAAATAAAGACATCAAATGTACATCATAGCTGCACAGATAATCATCCAAACCAAAGGATGATGGCTCTATTAGAATCATCAGTTTGCCATACAGACGGTTGTCTGTCTTATGTACATGAAAATGAATTTATAAAAGCTGAGCATGGGAATGCCCACCTCAGCTAGGTCATGAAAATATTATGAAGATAATGTATTGTATTGTATCTTATTACAGGTCACCTTCCAGTTCGAAAAACCTCGGATCCTCATGATAAAGCATTTCACCCGACATCAAAAGATTTACGACCTCATACTTCAGGGGGCAACTATTATAGACATATTTGGGAATTGCAACCCCAATATTATATGTCCATAAACCAAGGGCTTCTAACTCCCTAAAAGTGTTGTTTCATACCCTAAAGGAATAAAGTCAGTTGATTACATCATCTCCTAGCAGTTCTCCATGAAAAACTGCTCAGAACTAGACCATCTCATTTGCTCCATGGTCAAAGTGTGATGCATCCCACCTAATGCACACGGGGGGTGTGATGCATATTGAAAAACCCTTCTATGGGGTGCGATGGGTGAGAGTAGACAAATGGTAGAGACAATTTGTAAGGTGGATGATCATTGAATCTTCTAGAAACGTCTCCTGTGGCACTTTCTTCTCTGAATTCGCCTAGGGATGAGTAAGAAATCATGAAATCTCCAAGTGGAATTGAGAACTATCAGAGAAATGTCACTAATAAAAAACCAGAAGTTGACTCACCCACTCGCAAACATCTATATATGGATCCCTCATCCTAGAGATCCAGAGGCTGGAGTTTTGCATCTTGTAAGGAAGTGCTGTTGGTTTCTTTGTGGAACATCATAGTGTTGGGGATATAGCTTTTCATGAGGTGAAGAAGGGCTTTCATGTTGGGGGGATGGCACTGGGTTAGATCAATGGGTTGTAATCCTCTCTTCTACTACTTCTATCAATAAAGCTATTTGAGTTTTCCTCCATATTCTTGTATGTCTTTGAATCTTGAATTGATATATGCATTTGTATGGTCAATATATATCTGATCCTATATTGTTAATGATTGGAGATCTCTATGCTTTGATGGTATTATGTTGTTTTGAATCTACAGGTGTTCTTTGAAGCGAGACAAGCGAGGAAGGAGCAACAGAGATTTTTCAAAGGAGAGAGGAAACAAGCAAGGAGCCAAGCAGAAGACTAAGGTTGGTACTCTCTGCTTCTCTCTCATCTACTTCTCGTAAAGGAAAATGAAAGTAACTTTAGTTTGTTTGTTTCTAGGATAGCTACCCATTTTAGTGGGACTAGTAGCTCTGAATGGACACTAGTTTTCCCGATAACAGACGAGAAAATTAACTTCACTTCATTAAAATCTCGCATCCGTGCAATCGCAAGAACCATTGCCTAAGTCCCACTACCTATATCTTTTGCAATATGAGATTACTCCGGACCCGACGGGACTATCCATTGCAATCCATAAAATCCTGTGTCCGAGGCTATCAGAAAAGTTTAAAAGCTTAAGTCCAACCCCTCTCCAAATGCAAATTGTGATATACGATAAGGCCCAGACCCATCTGGATTATACACTGTGATTTATATTAATATTGCATCCATGGCCTATACCGTAATCACAAAGTTCTAAAAAATCATGCCTCATCCCAATGCTGATTGCGATATACAACCCAACGTCGATTATGATATGACGTCAGCAGTGACATCAGATTCACGTCATCCATGACGTCACCTGCCATGTCACTTGTCACCTACCACATCACCATTCCACGTCATTCGCCATGTCACCATGACGTCATCCCTTCCCGCATATCACAAATCACAAATCTTTCAAGACTGTTGGTATTGTACTGATATTTTATTGTGATATGAAATATAGCCAAACCCATCATGATTATACAATGCAATCCATAAATTCCCACGTCCGCGCAGTCGCAAAAGTCACGAACCGCAAGTCATTCCTCCTTTACCCATTCTAGTTGCGATTTGGTCTTATTTTAATTTTCATCTATTTCAAATAGGGATTCTCTTTGCTTGAAATATGATGATAATTCAACCCCCGATCTAAAATAGATTGTGATTTTACGATAAAACTGTAAAAGTCTGACTTGTCTTACCACAGACCTCACTCCATATGACTCTTAATGATGGTTGTGTTTGGGATTTATTGTGCTCTTTGTTTTTCCTGATTTCCTGCAAAATGTGATTTGTTTCAAATAAAACTTGCTTATCAGTTTCATTTATTTCCAACTTATCGATTCTTGTTTTTCTTGTTCAGGTTCATGACAGAGGAGGACAACTATCAGTTCAAACAAGCAAAAATACATCCAGAGAATTCGATGGAACAACCAAAGCCGATGAAGACAACAAATCACTTTTAGAAACTTCTACCAAAATATTGTTTTCCTTTAAGCATTGTTGAAGGAATCTATTTAAATTCCCTCAACGCTCTGCACAATAGATTCAGTGGTTTTCTGCTATTTAATTTTACTTTTTGTATCAAATAAAAGTCCAGAATTTTATGAAGAAGGCTTATGAAAGCTCGTACTATTGTACTTTCACACTTTTCTCAACAGAATGACTAGAACATTGTTTTAGGAATTTTCATAAAGAATTTTGAGAAGTTGCACTACTGTACTCTTGGAATCATCTTTAGTTCGTACTATTATAACTCTAGTTTTAAAAGCAGAAGTTCAAGCATGGTAAAAGACTGTTGGAGACCAGAGCCAAAGAAATGCATTAAATAAATTGGTATTTTTTAATACTATTGTTTTAAATATTAGTTTCATTTTATAATGGCAGGAATGTGTCATTTTATTCATATTTGTGCACTATTATCTGTATGAGTAATTTGTCTCAATCATATGTTATTATTTATCTTTGCTCTTATGTGTTGAATTCTGATTTCTGGATAACTATTTACTCAGAAATCTGTCTTTTAATATCGATTTAACAAGTAATGATATGATGTGAACTATTTCCTCATATTCTTTCTTAATTATTCGAATTATTGATTTAACAATCAATATCATTTTGTGAACTACTTCCTGAATGTTATCGGTTGATTATTTCAATTAAGAGGTCTCTCACTAATATGTTTTGGTATTCATAGTTTCAGTTAATTGAACTATTTCTTTAGATTTATATTCATTATAAGCCAAACATATTTAAATCCTAAATCATTTAAATATCTTGCTCTTGGTTGGGTTAGATCTATACCCACCTAATTGAGATAGGATTAGGATTTAGTTCCTTTTTCTTGCATTTTAGAACTAGTTTGCATTTAGATTAATTCTACATTTCTAGAAATCCTCTTTTAAGGCAAAACTTTAAATTGGTTTGGTTGTTCCACAAAAACAACTTAAGGATCATTCTTCTTGCCTAATCAACTCGAAGAATTGATCTGATGGCACTAGCCATTAGCAATTAGAGATATATTTAAAGCTAATAGCAGTTGGGAGAAGGTAACTGGACCTAATTGAACCAGTTGGAGCCACTATCCCAAATGGAAAAGGAGCTATTTTAAGGCCCAGACTGGGTGGTTATCCCCAATGTTGTGGCAATGTTTTTTGAAGCCACAACATTTTTAGCCCTAGAAGGAGGGCCTTGAATTAGTTATTTGTTTAAATTTTTTTATATCATTTTTAGCTAATAATGGCTCCCATATATATTACTACACATGGTCATGCATGTAGTTCACCTAAGCCTACACAAAGCATTCCCAAGAAGCAGATCGAGTCCTTGTCATAGTTAAAGTTTGATGGTGAGAGTAATATTTCTGCATTAAATCATATTGATGGTTTTCTTAATAGATGCAAATATTTTAATATAATCGTTGATGATGAGATATGTAGGCTTTACACTCTCACATTCAGAGGAGAGATCCGCAAATGGTTCTTGGTACTTCTCGAGAAGTCGATTCATTCATGGAAACAATTTTTCCAAGTATTTCTCAAGGAACAACAAAATTACAGTTACAATAGTTTGTGTTTAGAATAAGATAATCTTTACATGTATGATAATGAATCTTTAGATGACTTTTATAATATATTTTGGTCATTTTGTTACAGAATTCATTTAGATGATTTTCCTTCAACTAAAGATTTAATTGAACATTTCACTTCTCTTGTTTCTTCCTATATTGAAAATAATAAATCAATTAATGAAGAACAAGACACATCTAATTCATTAACTAGTCTTGAATCACTTAACGGTTTTATGGAACTTGAACTTGAAACTGTAATTGAATCACAAAATTCTTCTTTAGGAAATTTCAATTCTCATTTTCTTTTTGAAGATGCAATTGAAACAAATTTTAATAACGTATGTGATCAATCAGTAGGTGGTGCCAATCTCGAGGAGGGACATGTATCAATGACCGTTTAATTTTGTAGATTTTCCGAATAAGCAAAACAAGGTTTTTGGTGTGAGGTTTTAATGCACTTAATTGTTTCAGCCTGCCCTTTGTACTGGCCTTGGTTTTGAAATTGTAGTCATTTCACACCGGCTGAGGGAAACTAAGAGTCCATTCTTGCATCCATTGTTGGTCTAGTTCGGCTCTATGTGTTCGATGTGCCTTTGCTTGTTTCTTGTGGTGGTTTCTTTGCTAGTTCTCGAAGGTTTTAGGTCAACTTTCAATTTGCAAGTTGTTATATTTTTTTCTTTGTTACCTGGCTCATGCTTCGTCTCTACTCTGCTCGTGGTGATTTTCGATGTTGGTTCTAGTGTTGATCTGGCTCTGTGTAACCACAGGTTCTTTCCTTGCTACTGCGGTGGGCAGCTCAACAAACACTACTTCAGGTAATTTCTTGTTCTAGTTTCATTCCCGCATCTCATTTTTGTGATTCTAACCCTCTGTCTCATTGGTGAGCAGGTAAACTTTCCTATGGTATTCATGTTGACAGAAATCCTCTGGTGAGACAATCGGTTCTCGTCCTCTAGCTCGAAGTCAGGGCTTTTCCAGGTAAACCCCTACTCCTCCCTTCTTTTATCTACGCTTTGTCACTTTGTTTTGTTTGCCCTTCTGGTTTCTTGACTACTCGCCTTGTTTTTGTGGTGGTGCGCAGGTCGTGCCTGGAGAACACTGCTCCACAGCCTCGTCCTTGGGCGTTTTCACAAGCTTGGGAAAAAAAACAGGGTATGATCCCGCTGTGATTGTATTGTGGGTTTTTGTTTTACTTGCTCTATCCTTAGTTGGGCATAACCCTTGCAGTTTCGCTTTCTCCATATGTTTGTATGGTTTTGTGCGTTTCACATCCTTGCTGTTTGACTAGTCTTGGCCTGCAAATCGTTGTTTTTTGGTGTTCATGGGTTTAGAACCCTCTACTGTCTTGGTTATATAAATGTATAATGAACTGTTAAATTTGGAAATGTAACGAACGCATAGGTGTGCTTGAATATTGAATGTAAATGTACTTTGGTTTTTGTTGAGAAAGGATGCGATATCTTTGTTGGCTTTGCCTTTGTTTGGTTCCTTGTCTAATATGCCTTTAGTCACAAGATTTTTGTCGATGTCATTCAGCCTCTTAATGAAATATTTTACTATTTTGCTTTAAAACAATATCTGAAACATTAATGCACAGGAAAAAAGAAGAAATTGTCTTCCTTTCTTAATGTCAGGTTCTAGATTCATTTGCTTTCATATATATTCAAGAAAAATTTGTAATTTCAATTTCTATGTCCTTTCTTCTCTCTGGATGGTAGCCTCCCTTTTTCATAAGGATCTGGTTTTTCTTTTAATGCCTTACTAGCAGTCTCTTACAGTTGAGGAACTGTTCCTCAGTTACCTTTCAGTTATCTAACAATTTATTTAAACATACTCTTAACTAATCCTATTTTACTTGCTTGCTTAATTTTTAAAGGACAATGGCTGTATCATCCTTAACTTTAGTAAAATAAAAATAAAAATAATTCAAAATGTTTTCCTTCCTTTCCAGCAAAAATAAAAAACCATTTCCAGTTGTCGCCTTTTCAGTTGGATGCTCCTGCATCAAGTTCCCGGAGTGAATTAAACTCATGGCTCCTGTCCATGAGCTCTTCAATAGAGTACATGACGCTTTGAATCTAGCCAACATCTAACCAAGAACTATCTTCAATAGGCTGGTCCTTCCACTTGACTAAGTATTGAAAATATTCTTTTCTTCGAGTCCATCTGGCCACCTGGGTGTCTAGGATATGTTTGATCTCTAAAGGCTTTGCTGGGGGCATCTATTTAATCCACAAGTCATTCTCATTCTAGGTATTCCATGTTCATATTTCCGAACCGTCTTCTTCATTTGTCGCAATGTATGGGTACAGGTCTGCCACATTAAAAATGGGCAAGATTCCTATACCTGGAGGTAACTGCATCTCATAAGCATTCGCATAAAAGTTTTGAAGAATCCTGCAAGGCCCAATTTTATTCCATTTTAACTTGTTGTATTCGCCTTTAGGAAACCTCTCCTTACATAGGTGTGTTAATACCAGGTCCCTTACGTTGAATTGTACCTCCCGCCTTTTCAAATCTGCTTTATGTTTGTATCTTTGGTTGCTGTCTTTTTATTTTAATTTTACATGTTCATGAGGATCGCTGGTTGCCTTTGCGAAATCTTAACCATCGGCACTCCTGCGCTCCAACTAACCCAAATCCCACAATCATGTACTCCACGTGGGTGTATTCCGTATAGGATCTTGAAAGAACTACTTCCCGTGCTTCTGTTGCGTGAATCATTAAAAAGGACAACATCACACATTCTGAACATAAAATCCCTCATGAATCCTGAGAAGTAAAGCCAAACATGTATTATCAAAACAGAGTATTACATAATCCAAATATCAACGTTTTTTCATAAAATTTCCAACCTTTTTTACATTGCTGCTCGAGCTATATATAGATTTCTTCTTCTATCTAATTGAGATTTCTCCTCAAGCATGAGGGAAACTCGAGATCTACTTCTAATGACACCTAATCCACTTCTAACTGCTTATTTAATATAACAAACTTTGACTATACTTTTCAGAGATCTAAATCTAGTAGGATTCTAACACCATGCCAGGCTAATAATAGCGTTGGTTACAATGATTCCCATTCCTTGACATCTGGTTCCCTGTTAGTTTGGTTGTGATGGAGGTTTAAGACTCCATGCTTGTCTTTTATGCCATATCTTTCCCATTGTGCTGAAATATAGGAAACAACCCGTGCTCATCGGTCTTTATGGTTTTTCGAATCCACAGAACCAGGTCTTTCATCTTTGCTTTCCAAAACGTGATAGATGGCCACATCCATTGATGTGATGTCCACTGATTTTTAAAACAAAAACGCATTTAGGCTGTCTTAACATATCTGAACCGTGATTAAAATACTCACTTTATGACAAAATTCAAATTTGGATCCAAACCCATATTTCTCCACCTGTCTTAACCTGATTGATTGCTGCAACTTTGGATTTTTCCTTGCATATATTCATTCTTCAAAATTTCCCGCTTATGTTTCAAAACTGGTTGATTTGTATTGGATCCTTTAGCTTCAGCAGTTTCGTAGCGCGCTATGAAACTGCTGAGCTTTAATCATCACCTTCAGCAGTTTCGTAGCGCGCTACGAAACTGCTGAGTTGTTTATAAAACATAGTTTTCAACCCAAAACTTTATTAATTGAGCACTTTGCTATCCAAACCTCCTTTCAACTATTCCAAGACTTTCCAAAATTGAATGGACATGTAGAATTCTTCAAAAAGATTATACTAAGCAAGATCATCAAAATTCAAAACATAATCTTACTTGAAATGTGATTTCATTTAGAAGGTTCCTTTAGCTGGCTTAACTGTGCCTTTAAATATTTGATTTGCTTCTTCATAATCTTGTTCCTAGCTCTTAATTGCATATTAATCATCCTGATGAATTTTGCTTCTTTGATTACCGGTACTATCCAAGTATGGAATTGAGTATCACAGTCAACCACCTCTGAAGTTGCTTTCTCTTCCCATAAGGTTTTAATTCTGTAATAATTAGCTTGTGTGATGGCATATCTTCTGGCAGCTTTCCTCTGTCTGGCAATCTAAAGGTTAGCTGATTTCAATCTTCTTTTCAAGTCTGCTATACTGTCTTCTTTATATGTGGTGACTGTTTTGCCTTTGTCCTTTCTTTGATGGCGTTGTATCTCTCCCCCTGTTTCCTCTGTTCTTGGTGGTACCTCCTGTACTTGCTGAAATCTCCTTGTTATGGGTCTCCTGGGTTTGAAAACAAATTGTTCAATTTGCTCATCAAATTTAAGTTTCTTTGAGGCTTTGGTTTTCTTTGTATTCTCTTTTTCTAACTGCATCAATTCATCTTGAACTAGTGGGGACTCCTCAAAGTCAATTTCCTGCAATAAATCATTTAGATTTCCCTTCGAAACTAGACTTTCTTCAACAGCTACTGCCTTACCTTTTTCTTCAGCCATCTGACTTCTTATTCTTCTCCTTGATACTACTTCAGTTGTGCTTGCTTCAGGTGCAATCTTTTTGACTTGAGCTTTTTCCTTAGTTGATTGTTGAGGTGTATCTTGAATGATCAGTGGTTGTACTGACTCTCTTACTTGTTTCCTCACCTTTAATTTTGGAAATCTCTTAGCTCTTGTTTCTGTTTGAAGACCTGCTGTTGTAAGATCTCTTGCAGGTAGAGGACTGAGGCCAGTCTGGCTTCTGAAACCAGCCATAAAAATAAATGAATTCCAATCTTTGCCTACCTTTTGAAGCTCATGTAAGACAAGTAGTTTAATCAAGCCATGATGAAACAGAGAAGTTTCACAAGCTTCCTTCCTCAATTGTACTTTGTCACACATCTTACTCAAACTGCGGAATAGATAAAAGGTAGATCAATGGAAACCTTCCCTGTAAAATGCAAAAGGAGCTTGAAATGGTACGAATGCACCTTGTTATACCTTCCTTCGCAAGTCAGGTATTTTTGTATACAGGTGAGTAAATGTGCATAAGACTCTTTGACATAGCTCCTAGGCACTGACTTACTCAAATCTGAATTTACAAACTCCTTCTTTAAAAACTCCTTGCATGGATTCATGTCAAATTTGAAAATTTTGAACCAGTTCTCTTGCGAGACCTGCAATTCCATCATAGCTACCTTTGAATTTAAACCTGTGAAATTAAGCGCAAATTCTTTGGTTACCTGTGCATGCCCTCCTTGTAACTTCCTACAAAAATTCCAACACCCGACTTTTTTAAACGCCTATTGATCTCTCCATGAAATCTTAAAGACCTGAAAGCAAGGAATACTAGCTCTGTTTGAACTGTAAACTCAGCTTCTTTTGAAATTCTACCTCGCTTGAATTTGCTGCCTCACTTGATTTGCTGCCTCGCTTGATTACACTTGTATTTAAAATTGAAATCTTGTCATTTATAATCTTTCAAATTGCAATCTTGCAGATTTTTTATTCATGCAAGACTTACAATCATCATTAAGACTTGTGCAAGGTGGCCTTTCTTGGAAATGGTAATCCGTGTGTATCAACAAATCTAATGGTGGTGATAATGGCGATGGGTGGTGGAACGTGATAAGTGGGGCACATGAACTGACACAAGATGACGTAGCCACTGATTTACCTAACGGATTTGACATTTGGGAAAGATTCGCTGCGGAATGCATGAATCCCTGATTTCGCAGTGCGGTTAGTTTGAAATTTGAATGATGCGCTGCGAAATCACCTAATAAGGTTTTGCGCTGCGAAACTGCTAAATAAAGTAGATGCGTTGCGAAAACACTTTAAAAAGAATGCATGCGCTATGCAATTACCAAAAGGCTTGGTGGTGGATAACATAGTGACACATGGCTATGAAACAATGGTGAATGAAGGGGGACCAATGGTAGATAAGAATATACTTGACTCATGACCTCTTAAAACTTCAGACTTTAAGGAAAAAATGAAATCAACTTAGACTAACATTGACCTTTGTCATCGGGCTAGGATGAGAAGTTACATAAATCAGATTTTTTAAGTGATAACAGATGGTACCAACCATGAACATTATGTAAGCTTGTACAATAATTCTGAATGGTACGTTGGTTGGTAAATGGGGTCTGCCTAGTAGGTTCTAGTCGAAGGAAACAACTAGGTTTCTTGGTGGTGGGACCGAGTAGACGGCCGGGTAGGACTTTGATGAACTTCCTTCCTGCAGTAAAGGAACGGAAGGACTACCCCCAAGCTCATCGGAGTCAGTGTTGATGAAAAGAATTTGAACGGTGTCGTTCTCTTTCTCTTTAGTGATGGTATCGTTCGAAGATGAGCACTCTGAAGGAAATACCGAGTCAACTACTGTATCGACCCTTTGACTTTCATCTGGTATGGATTCCGAAGGTTCATTTTCAATGATAGGTGCTTCAGCTGACCACAAAGATGGGCCAGCCGGATTTTCAACCGGTGGAGGACTCGGCAAGAGTTTTTGATATCCAGGAGGAATTCGTAATGGTGAAACTGGACGACTATCCAAAAATCTTTTAGCCTCTTCAAGGAAGGGACAGTGGTGGATGGCGTGATCGCCTTTACACAACTTACAAGGAAGTTTAGCATTCCTTTTCTATCCATGTGCTTCACTTTCACTGGTTGACGGTGAGCATTCAACATGATCGCCATATGTTGATGCTACCAGGTGGTGCAAACGAGGAGACCAATCCCTTAAGATCCAAGGGATGCAGGGACAATCTCGGTGATAGTGGTCTCCATTGCAAATGACACAAGGAGATTTAGGTTTTGATTGTGTGGTGTGTGGATTTTTGCTAGACGGTACTTGGTTGTTCCCTTTCGATTTTGGTTCCTTTTTCTTCTTTTATTTTTTCTCTTTTTGCTTCTTCTTCTTCTCAGTCACTTGACTTTTAGCTTTATCAGCTTTGCCAAGCGAAGAGGAAGGAGGGAAAGGAGAATCAGATGAAGTAGAAGGTTTGGAAGCAACTCTAGTGTCATCTAGTTGCTGATTAGACTGTTCAGGAATTGTGGGATTCTGAATGACAGAGGTAAAGAAGAGCCAGAATGGAAAGCCAATTGTCAAACCTGGAAGTGACAAAGTGGTCATATGGGGTGGACCAACATCTCCCCAAGATAGGAAGGGACTAGTATTTCCTTCGCGGGGACATCCTTGGTTGGTAGACTTCATTTTCTCAACCTGAAGATCAACGGGGAAATTTGTGATGTTATTCTGATTTAAAATAAATTTTTAGACGCTTGGACACAATTTGTTTTTTCAATTTTAAAGAGTCAAGAAAAAACAAAAGATGACTCTAGTCACCTTCAATTTTTATTGAGATTGAAGTGACAAGCGCTCAGAGGACCTTTTCCGTTAAGGAGTCTGAAAAGGAGCAAAATGGACTTCTCTGGAGATCTAGGCAGAGAGGATTACCAAACCAATCGTAAAACTGTAGAATACTTTTAATGGTATGGTAGTCAGTCTTCCCGAATGCTGTGTTTGGTGCATTACGATCGATAGGGCGGAAGACACAGCTTCCTAAGGATAAAGGATGCAGCCTATAGTGGTCTCCCAATATATACGTGACAGTACGTGGAAGCACAAGTCTGTATTGGCACTTATCATCTCATAGTGGAGGAATCACCTAACCAACACTGAAAGCAACAGCTACTAGGCTTTATGACGCCGGAATACGTCTCTAGCCTAGACCTCTAGATGTTGCGTTAAGTTCCAAAGCGTTGTTAGATTCATTGAGATTTATTTTAAGTTGATCTTGCTTAGCAGTTTGCCTTTCAGGTTCACCACGTGATGTATGTATAATTCCTAAATGCAGTCTAAGATGATAAATAGATGTTTTATCTTCTTTCAGCAATGAAAATCCTAGCTATTAAGGGGAAAAAAGTCAAGCATCTTTTCTTCACAGAGAACAAAGCACACGCTAATATGCACAGTCCTAAATCAAGCCAAGCATTCAAGATGCAAATGCACATGCATGTATTGTTTTTTAGTTCCCTTAATGTGTAAATGACACTAAGAAAAATATGTGCAAAATTGAAATACTTTTAAAGTGACTGTACTCATCAAAATTCTTTTTTCAAAACGAAGTGAAAACAAGAGAGACACTTTGCGATTTTGAAATGGAAATTGCTTTTCGACACTTTAAAACTAGTAATTCAAGTCTTATGCAATGATAACCGTATAATCAACTATCTAAAACAATGTGATTGTTTTCTAGAACCGAAAATGACAGCTACGACACTTTCAGATCTAGAGACGACAGTTTGACTATGTTATTTTTTGCAAAAGAGAACTAAAACGATGCACAATACATAAAAAACGTTTATAGTTCTTTGCACTAAGGAGGAGGAATAATACAAGAGAAGGGAGTATTCACAGAAGCACACTGATTACAGACAACAAAAACTCTTGAATAAGACTAAAAATAGTGAGGAAAATCCACAGTCGAAGGGTAAAATCAATCCTCCCTGACCATCGCACCTGTTACATAGTGAACTCAGTACGCAACGCAGTTACTCCATTCGGGAAGTGCGATGCATATAGGCTGCCTTGAAGGCAGGGTGCGATGGTTACTGTGCGAGACTCTAAATGAGACTTTACTCAAAATTTGCAGTTTAGTTCAGGTGTTTAAGCTGAATAAGTACAGATCAATGTATGTAAAAACACAGGGGTGATTTGAGAGGTTACTAAAGCTACTACTTAGGGCAATTAGATTGCTTGTAGATCTATTGTTTAATTTATAAACAAAAACCCGAAGATTCACTGAAGTAGCATTGATCTACTTTACATTTGTATGACAAATGCAGTTCGAATGCTAGCTGGCTTGACTTCAGGCTCCGTCTGTATGTTTATAAAAGAAACAAGGATAGATAGGCTAACAAGTAATCTAGTCACTCCCTAGTGGAGTCGCCATTTTGTTATATGGGAATAGTGTCCACACGGATGTTGCTATTCCCACTAAGATGTGTGGCTATCTTAGAAACAAACAATCAAAGTCTATTGTTGATTCCTTTTATGAAAATAGATGAGAGAAGAACCAAGGGGGCCAACCTGAGTTTTGCACTCGATTCCCTCTCCTTCTTGATAGACTTTTGTTGCCTTATCTTAGTCTACTTAGCTTCAAAAGGACCTGTAGAATCACAACAACATACTACTATGCAAGAAACAAGGATCTAAATTCACAAATAATGTAGGATCAGATGTACATTAACCATATACAAGCATATATAAACAAGTACACCAAGATATGGAAGGAAACAAGAATAGCTTTATTCAGATAAAAATAGCAGAGGATTACAAACCATGAGTAGCTCTGACCCATCATCATCCCCCTAGCTAAGAAGCCCTTCTTTCACCTCAAGCAAGAAAAATCACCCAACACTGTGAATGTACACAAGAATACTGAAAACACTTCTCTCTAGATTACAAAAATTCCAACCTCTGGATCTCTGTGATGAGGGATCCATATTATAGATGATTATAGAGAGTGAGGTCATATTTTGGGATCTTGATTAGTGTCTTCTCTCTGATAGTTCCTGCTTCCACTTGGAGAATGAAGATCTCTTACTCATCCCTGGTCGAAAATGGAGTGGCAAGTGTTAGAGGGGAAGCTTTTGGAAGATTCCATGATCTTCCACCTCACATTTTGGTCCCTGCCATTTGTCCATTCCCGACTATCGCACCCTACAGAGGAACAAAATAGTATGCATCACACCTTGTACATTGGGAAGGTGATATGCATCGCACCCTCTGCATGGAGCTTTCAGTATGGTCCAGTTTTGACGATTTATGAGCAGTTTTAAGTGGAGAACTTCTGGGAGATGATGTAACCAGTTGACCTTGTTCCTTTAGGTAGTGAAGCAACCCTTTTAGGGACTTAAGAGCCCTCAGTTTATGGACATTTTTGATCGGGGTTGAAGTGCCCAAAAATGTCTATAACAACTAGTATGTTCAACTTTCCTCTCTTCTTCTTTCATTTAGATTTCATGGCCTTAGTGAGCTTCTCCTTTAGAAATCTGAGTCTTTTTTTTATCACCAAATTTTGTACATACAAACTCTTCACTTGCCTATGCAGAGGCAAGGTATACTTTAACTTATATTTGGACTTATCAAGGACATTCTCAACAATTTGCACTTTCTTAAACAAACTCAATTTATCCCTATGATCCTTTTCCGCAAGATGATTCACCTATTGTTGAACTCTTCAATATGTTCTAGTAGCCTTTCAAATGCATTCTGATCATCAAAATCCACCCTCTATTCTGGCTGAATAGTCTCCTTTATTTTCATTTGCACCTTGGCAGTAGACCTAGTTCTAGGCCTTCTTGATTATTCAATTTTCTCCTTTATCTCTTCAACATCAATGACTTGTTTGTTTTTTCCTTTGTCAGCCTCTACTGATTTTTCCTTTGATTACTCTCCTTCACTAGGTCGTACATATTCTTGTGATACTTTATGCCTAAGCTCTCTATTTTCTTGCTACATATAGGCTATTTTTGAATGAGCTGTGTCCAATTTATCTTGCAAGTATTTTATTTTCTATTCCCATTCATCAACTTCTATTTCTCCATGTGTATTTTCTAATTCAACAAATTGAATAGATGTAGGTGTTCTATCTACAACCATCCTCTTGGACGAAGCTCTGGTTCTTGGTACCTTGGCCACTTTTTCTACCTGAGTGAGAAGTGAAGCTTCTTAACACTCCTTTTATCACTCCTTTTATCACCTATTTTGTTCTTATTCAAAGGATTTTTGACCAAGCTACATTCTATAGGTGAGAATTATTTGACAACAACTAATGGGGTATCTTTCTTAGTCCTCTAGTTGTTAGAATATTATGCTACCCACCCTGAAGAGAACAAAAATTCCTACCATGACTACTTCTTTTCAAGTTGGTTTATGACCAACACTTTAATTGATGAGAAATGAAATTGACTAGGTTCAATAGGACTCCATTTAGCTTGAAACCTATCAACAATTTTGCAAAGGCTCCTAAACAAGTAATAAGGAAGATTCAAATTCTTTTTACTTTTAAATGCATTAGGACCCTAATATGATAGTGATAAACTTTATTGAACCTCCCTTCACATGTGGACTACCTTTGAATCACCTCCAACATCTTACTATGGTGGTCTTGTAGATAACTTCCTAGAGCAATAGACCCATACCCTTTCCTGTGTTTTGGTTTGAGAAAATATTTAAAACAAACCAGATCAAATTCCATACCCTTAAAGTATTCCTCCGCATTCAAAGGGATCTCAGTGGCCTCAACAATTGATTGGTCTGTGACCAGAAAAGTAAGTGTCCTCACTTTTTCTTGCAAACCATCAAAACCCTTGGCAAACTCCTTAGTCAATTGTAAATGATACCCCTGAATATTTTCACAAAACATCATACACCCCACCTTCTCAAAAGCCACTTTTATGGTTGGGTCTGCATTGATAACTGTGGCATCTTGTCGGTCAAATCGAATAATGACACCTCCCTTATGCTTCTTGTCTTTTGGAGTTGGCATGATTTTTCTCTTGCAATAGTAAATAATTTAGGATTTTAAGCAATTTGTTATGTGTAATAGTGGATGAGTGTTGATACTTTAAACCTCTAATGATGACTTAGGAGACAACAAGAAATACACATAAGACTAAACAATGTAGAAATTCTTAGGAACCCCTAAAAAGACTTGTAATTTCACAACTGTTGATGAAGAAACTTAATGAGACAGTCATAACACAAACAGGCAGAAATGAAACACTCAAAACATTTTGGTCTTTAACACTATTAAGCATACACACTTAGAACAGGAAACTTCAATTTAGTTTTAAGAGCATGGAATACTTTGCATGTGGAATCTACAGAGAGACAAACAAGGGTTTGGCAATAGAAAATGCAGAAAAAAGACCATTGTGTCGAATCACAATGCCTAGTATAAAAACATAACAAAAAAGGAAGAAACGTAGAAATTTGAGAAAATACAGTGATAATGAACTTATCTCTCTTGTAGTATTTTTATGGTATTTTCTAGCTCCTACAAGTGATATGAGGATTCATTCAGGACTAAGGAATAAAATTAGACTTAGATTTTCACCTATGAAGAAAGGTCGACCACCAATATGTGAGAAATATAGTGTTGTGTGGATTCATAGCACCCCTACCTCCCTTTCATAGTGAACCACAATGACCAAACCACGACTTCTCATAGAAATGGAGGAAAGTTAAGTGATTTAGAATTAAGAGGAAATATCAAATAACCTTTCCAAATGGGTTGGAGTGGAAATGATGGCGATAATCGTGCATGGGAATGAAAACCATGAATGTATAGAACCTCCTAAAAATTCAACGCTTATGGAGAAGGAAAGGACTTCCCTTCTGACTGTTATCTTTCTGTTGAGATCATAACTCGTCATTGAAATGAAATTCAAACTGACTCACCACATCCTCCAAATTTGTGCCTAATCTATCTCATGATAACTTTGATGCATATTAAATCTCTAAACTTAGGTGACCCAATTATGATGAGCAAGGTGTAGGTTTTAACCCTATACGGAAATTTACCTGCATACAAATTCTAGAACATAGAAAATAAAAAATGCAAGAGCAAAACACATAAAACACATATACACAGAGATTTTCCCCTGAATCCCAAAACTAGGACTACTAGCTTGATTTTTCATTATATTCCTTTCAATGTTACAATACATATTTATACATTCCGAAGCATCCAATACCATGGACCGAAAACCATCGCATCCAAAACCATGGACCAAAAACCATCGTGTCCAAAACCATGTTCGAAAACCATGCACAAAACCATAGGTGGGTCCACCCAACCTAATATAGGGTCCAAAAATAGTTTTTGGGCCGCTACCCCAAACCTTGTAGAGGGGGGTACTCACCCCTCTCAAACCCCCTGTGACCCCCCGATGCACAATCGGCACAAGAAAGGGCGGGGGGGGGGGCCTCTAACCCCCTAGTTAACTACGTGGGCTAGTCATGGAAAGAATATAACACAACCCAACATTCTCCAACTTGTTATTTTCTTTCCATAAGGGGCCATAGGAAAGCTTAGTCATTTATCCAACCCTACAACACCCATTGTTTCTCTACACCAAGAGAACTTCTCAGAGCCCACAGATTTTGTCAATGCATCTACAATATTCTTCAAAGTGTCCACCTTTACTAGAAACACCTTTTTGTCTTCTATCATATCCCTCACAAAGTGATATTGAACATCGATGTGCTTTGTATTTGAGTGATAATAAAGGTTCTTTGCCAAGAAAATTGCACTTTGGGTGTCACAGTCTATCATGATAGCTCCCTATACTGACCCCATACTTAAACAAAAAATATGAAACCAAACTGCTTCCTTGCTTGCATGAGTGGCTATCATGTATTTTGCCTCTGTAGTTGATAATGTCACTACAGATTGTTTCTTACTCATCCAACTCATTGCACCTCCAAATAGGTTAAACACATACCCACTTGTAGATCTTCTCTGATCCAAATTTCCAGCCCAGTGTGCATCAACAAAGCCATGAATATCCAACACTCTTTCCAATCCTGGTCTTCCTTGGTAGCACAAATGATAATCACTAATGCCACAAAATACCTAAAAACCCGCTTCACTGTTGTCGAGTGCTCCTTCCCTGCTTTTGACATAAACCTGCTCAATACTCCCACTGCATGTTCAATGTCTGGTCTAGTACAGACCATCACATACATCAAGCTACTGACTACACTTGCATATGGAACACGGGATATATTCTCTTCCTCTTCTTGTGCCTTGGGACACTGTTCAGTAGATAACTTTACACCTATAGGAATAGGAACATTCACTGGTTTACTATCCTACATATTAAACCTCTGCAGTATTGTCTCAACACACTTCCTCTGATTTAACCAGAGCTTCATCTTTACCCAATCTCTTTTAATTTCCATGCCCAAAATATAGTTTGCATCACCAAGATATTTCATGTAGAATTTGGAGGACAATTGGGTCTTCAAATCCTAGATAATTTCTTTGTCATTTCCAACCAGAAACATATTACCCACATACAAGATGAGATAAATAACACGGTCACCAATTAATTTAAAAGAAACACAATGATCTTCCTTGCTTTCGGTGAAGCCAAGTCCCCATATAAATGTATCGAATTTCTGATACCACATCCTTGGTGACTATTTTAACCCATACAAAGACTTCTTTAACTTGCATACCAGTTCTTTCTTACCCTTCACTGCAAAACCTTCAAGTTGCTTCATGTATATCTCCTCTTCCAGATCCTCGTGATGAAATGTTGTCTTCACATCCATCTATTCTACCTCAAAATCAAAAGCAACAAAAACAAATAAAAGTAATCTAATAGAATATACCTTGGCAACAGGAGAAAAAATATCACCAAAATCAATTCTCGACACTTGGGAATAACCTTTTGCTACCAACCGAGCTTTGTATTTCTCCACCTTTCCTTCTACAATTGTCTTCTTCTTGAACACCTATTTGCTGCCAATGGGTTTCCTTCCAGCCGACAACTCCATCAGATCCCAAGCCTCATTTTCATGAAAATATGCCATTTCATCAACCATGGCCTCATTCCAGAGTTTTCCATCCTCTGAATCTACTGCTTCCTTCACAATTTTAGGATAATCATTAGTAACAGATAAAGAAAAATTTGAATAGAAAGAAGATGGTCTATACCTTTCTAGCTACCTTCTTTCTCGAACTGATCTTCTCACACCCGGAGTTTGTGGCTCTTCATCTTTTGAGTCCTCCTCTATTGTAGAGTCTAACTCTTCCTCCTTAATCTCACACTCTATCTTCTTAGGTTCCTTTGGTTGGAATTCATGTTTAATAATATATTTCACCTCTCTGAACACCACATCTTGGCTATACACAACCTTCCTTGTTACTGGGTTCCAAAACCCTTTAAACCATCCTTATACCCAATAAATATGCAATCTTCCAATTTACTATCCAACTTGGTTCTTTTCTCCTTTGGAACATGTACATATGCATCACATCCAAATAGCCTCAGATGTGAAAGAGAGGGTTTCTTACCAGTCCATACCGCTGGTGGAGTCTTATCCTCCAACATTGATGAAGGTGATCTATTGACCAGGTAACATGTTATCTCCACCGCCTCTACCCAGAATTCCTATCCTAACCTGGCACCACTGAGTATGCTTCTTGCCCTTTCCATCAACATCTTGTTCATTCTTTCTGCAACTCCATTTTTCTCAAGTGTGTATGGAGTAGTCTTCTGCCATGCTATACCACACTTCTTACACAATTCTTCAAATTCCTTATTGCCAAACTCTCCATCGTTATCTATCCTCAACACCTTTATCTTCTTCTCTATCTAGTTTTCCACCGGAGCCTTAAATTCTTTAAACTTGTCAAAGACTTCAGATTTCTTCTTAAGGAAATATATCCATGTATTCCTCAAGAAGTTATCTATAAATGATACATAGTCACATACTTACCCAATGATGGAACCTTCATAGGTCCAAAAAAATCACTATGCACAAGCTCTAATATTTGTTTCGCCTGCTTACCACCAAAGGGGAAACTCACTCGATTTTGCTTCCCATATACACATTTTTCACATAAATCAAAATCCAGAGAGCTATTACTCATACCTTCTACCATACCTTTACCATGAAGTATTTGAATTCCCTTCTATCCAATATGTCCAAGCCTTTGATGCCACAAAATGGTCTTCTCTCCAGAGACCACTAGATTTTCTGCTCCACTTTGAGGAACTAGAGAACTGTTGCACCCATCAACAACAGTGCTACCTTGCAGCTTGTACAGAGTTCCAATCTGGACTCCCCACATCAATACCAATGCTCACTGAACCATATTGTAGGCATCCTTCTCGAACACTATTTTTACACCTACGTCATCCACCTTGCTTATAGAAATCAGATTTCTGGCCAATGCAAGAATATGAAAAACACCCGGAAGTGTTCTAGCCCTTCCACCTTGCAACTTCAACTTTACTTTTCCGCGACCAATGATTCTAGCCTTCCTATCATCCCCTAAGAAGATATCACCAACATTTTATTTCTCATACTCGCAGAATCACTCTCTATGGGGAGTGAAGCGAAAGGATGCACCTGAGTCAATCAACCATGCCTCATGATCTACATGTGTACTTGAAGGAGCCAAGTGCACATCCCCACCTTCATCTGAGGTGGTTTTCACGTTTGCAGAAGGAGCATCATCAAATCCTTTTCCCTTGTTAGGTGCTTTACATTTGTAGTCCCTTTTGTAGTTCCTTCCTTTTCACATGAAACCATAGGTAGGTCCACCCAACCTAATATAAGGTCCAAAGAATATAACACAACCCAACACAAGGATGGTGATTAAACTATAATAACCAAGGAATTTATGATATGATCTTTGTACACTTTCCATGGTGACCAAAACTTACTTATGATTACTCTTAATAAAGGAGACCTCATGCCTTTAGACATTTTGACCTTTAGAAAAAGTAAACAACTTTACATGACACTTAATCTCAATACAAACCTTTTTGAACCATAATAGTTGTTGGGATGGCGTCCCTTGGGTTAGTTTCGGGTTAAGATAACCCAATTTTTGGATACAATTTTGTAAATAGTGTAACCCCTTGCTTTGGATAAGTTTTGAGTCAGTTTTGAGATTCACCCATGGTCTGTGGACCATGGTATTGTATGAAAAAGTCTATAAATAATGAATCTTAGGGGAATGAAGAGGTAACTAACTGAAGAAGAGAGGAAGAGTGAAGATAGAGAAGTGTGTAAGATAGAAGAAGAAAGGCTTTGCATCTGAGTGCACATAGGCCTAGGTAGAGTCTGCAGATGAGTGCGCGAACTACTGCAGCTATTTGCACAGGGCAATTTTGAGTATGTAATCCTAAATTGAAGATTAATAAAGACAGTTTTATGAATAATTCTTGAGTATTTATATTTATCTTCATTAATGCTATATTCTATTAATAAATGATTCATTTTATGAGATATTGATTGAGTATTACGTGATTCTCTTGAATAAGTGTTAATGATGTACACAATGCATGTCTAAGTACTTTTGCAAAGACTCTGATGAATTCTCTTATGTTTACTAATAGCTTAAGTAAATCTATGCGAACACTAATTTAGGACTGCTCTCTGATGCACGTAAGTAGGTGAATTAACTATTAAAGGTCTGCAAGGATTGATTTTAGACCTTCGCAAAGGTCTAAAGGTTGTTTTAATAGAGGGAAGTGGTGAGCCCTAAGAGTTTATCAATTTCCGTGAAGGAAGATATAAGGTGCTAAAAGAAATCACACTAGTCTCTAGATGCAAAAACTTGGTCCTTGCATTCCCCCCATACTGCATCGAGTGAGATTATAGCCTACACTATGCAGGTTGTTGCTAAAATGGCTAGTAGTGTAGGGTTTTGCTGGTTAGCACAGCTAACTCCAAACCTGGGATAGGACCCCCTAAGCCAACAAATGGTTATGTTGACGAGACTAAGATCTTCTTGAAAGGGTTGTGTGATGTTGCATCATTGGAATCTGACCAAGAAAGAGATTAAAAAGTGGTTGGATCAGAAGATTCATGAGTTCATGGCACAAGAAAACAGGAATCCGCACCTATCAGAGGAAGAGTGGTTGAACAAGTATCTGTATATGGAGATACACGAGATATTCTTCTGCACCTTCCTCATCAAGCTATATCAATGGTTGGCTAAATTGACAGACAACCAAGGAATGTGGAAGCATGATAATCCAATAGTGTGGACTCCATAATTAGTTTTATGATTATAAGCCTCTTAAAACAAGATCGCATGGGCTATCGATCAATGGCTTGATTGAATTATAGGAGGATTTGCTACAGAATTTTCAATTGATACCTCAGTTAGCTATAACAAAGCAGAGAAAAGATTTTTCAAAGGACCACAAGATAAGTATTTAAGATCATTGAATAATTGGATTAAAATGATGTTATGTGAAAAATAGGTGATGTCATTACCTTAATTTTCGAAGCTATGCGAAGTGGATAACTCTTTAGAAATTGTGAAGGATCGGGACTGGCGTATAGTCCATTAATTGGACCCCCTTCAAGTGACGATGAAGGAGTGAGATAGACTACGTCACGAAGTGCGGTTTAGCTAATCACTTAGGGTATTCCTAGAATAAATCATCCTTCCACCCTCCACCTCCACCGCATACACCTTCACCCACACCTCCACGTCTAGCACCACCATTCAACATGGCAAACATGATGAAGATGCTATCTTCAAAGGTACAGGGAGTGAAGATGTAGAGCAGTTATGGTTTCTTGGCAATGCTATATGGACAGTAGAACAAGTCACTAATGACAATATAAATAAATCATAGTTGGTTACGGATTTGCAGGATCGTGTGCTAACTTGGTATATTAAGTATTTTTCTGAGAATCCTCTTACAACGCTAGCAGAGATTAAGGTGGCTTTAAACAAAGAGTTTAGGAAGCCTAAGTCTGACTCACAGTTAGTAAATGGATTTAAGGAAATCATATGAGGGTTGATGAGATGCCCTGGGAATTTGATCAGAGTTTGAAGTGTCAGATCAGAGAAGCTAATATGCAGATCACAAATAGGGAACATCACGACTAGTTTATCGCGCTGCTTTTTCCCCATTTGATAATCGCTCCGTCACAATAGAAGATAGCAACATAGGAAGAAGCCCTAGAAATTGTGATGAGGTTGCACACATCACCTATTTAGGATATGAACCTAGGGGTACAACATATTCACCCATAGTTAACAAGCCTACACCTAGAGTCACACAATTTGAAGAAAGACAAGGAGGCTAAACCAGAAGTGCATGCAAAAAACTGGTGTTTGAAGTGTAAGGGACACGTGAATGATAAATATCACTATCCAGTGTACCTGAATTATATTACAGGAAGGCGGACAATTCCCCTAAATCCAGAAGCCCTAATAGGGCTGAGTGTGGGGGCTAGCTATGGTGTGCTATTTGTCAGGTTGTTGGAAAACATGCGATGAATAATTTCCATTTACCTCAAAATTTCGTTCAGACACCCCAACAATTGTGTTGTAACTTCTGAAAATCTTTGGGCCATGATGAGCGCCATTGTTGAATCTATGAGCTGATGATGGAAAGGACACCTACATATTGGATGCAAGTAGAAACTTGGCCTCCATATCAAGGTGCCGAAGGAGTACATAAAAGATATCACAGTTGAGGATGGGGCCACAGAGGAGGAGTACCTGGTAGAAGCCGCAGTTAGATTATCTGCTACAATTGCGGACAGCCAAGGCACTATGCGTGAGAATGCCATAATCCTACACACCTGTCATGTCAATACTACAGATAGTTTGACCATACTATCAAATAATTCCCAATTTTTATAGCTAATATGCAAGAGAAGAAAACATAGCCTCAAAAACCTACATAGGATCTACATGTGATGAGGGTTGAGCCCTGCGAATAAGATCGAAGCTTTAACATTGTGCCAAGAACTGGAATGACAAGTGGCATTGATAAGGGTAAACAACCTGAAGAAGAAGGATGCGTTTGCAGAACGCCAAAGAAAGAAGTTGGCTTTGATTTGAATCATGCTAAGAAAACATTTATGGAAGCTAAGAAGAGCTTCACTAAGGCCTCCACCTCAGGAATCCGAGACAAGGTGCAAGACATTAACGTGCCTAGAGAGGTTGATCCCTCCATACTCACTACATTTTTGGAGACCTGCATGAAACTTTTGCACGATAACAAGGCTATGGAGGGCCTATAGGAATTAATAAACACTACAAAAAAAAGGTCATTGGTGAGGGTCATGCTTGTGACAGACCTTTAAGGTCCATCGCCAATGTCGCATATGGTGATGGTCTTTGAAAAAGCATTGTTATAAGTGTATATAGTGATGTTCCTTTATGGTTTATCACCAAATCCATTTTCAATGACACTTTTGGTGAGGGTTGTTAAAGGCCTGTCACTAATTCTCTCTTTGGTGACACTTTTGGTGAGGGTCGTTAAAGGCCCATCACTAATTATCTCTTTGGTGACACTTCTACTGTGGATATTTTATTGACTGTCACCAATGATCTTTTTGGTTACTTTTGCTGACAGTCAATAAATTTTCATCATCATTTATCATTCCAATGAGTTTTTGATGGTGCTTCATGCCTGTGACAGACCTTTAAGGTCCATCACCAATGTCGCATATGGTGACGGTCTTTAAAAAATCATTGTTGTAAGTGTATATAGTGATGGTACTTTAAGGTTTTTCACCAAATCCATTTTCAATGACACTTTTTGTGAGGGTTATTAATTTCCCATCACTAATTCTCTCTTTGGTGACACTTCAAGTGACGATCTTTTATTGACCCTCACCAATGCTCTTTTTGGTTACTTTTGGTGATGGTCAAAAAATGTTCGTCATCGTTGATCATTCCAATGATTTTTTGATGATTTTATGTACTTATTAATATATTTTTTTTCAAAATATAATGATTTAAGACCATTGTTGTGGAGTCTTTTTGATGATGTGTCCAAGTTCATAGTGGTTATAATAGCTAGTCAATTTGTTAAGAAGTAATTAGTGTGTATCATTTCCCTCAAGTCGTATGAATATAGTCTTCCTATGAGTCAACACATGATTCATCTCTATTAGGTTTATTATCTAGCAAATTTCCTTTAAATAAAGTTACACTAGTGTGTGTAGGAACTATATTATTTAATACATAATCAAGCTTTGTCAATTCTATTAATGAGAGAGACCTAGCACTCCTCAACACTCATGACACACCTTAAAATGATTTGGAACAATACACTAACATTCCTTGGCACCTCACATGTCTTGGAACATCTTTGTACCTAGAACATATTGCCATGAGTAGGACGCCAAAGCACATGTTGGCATGCCATAGCATAGCATAGCACTCCCCTATCATGTGTTGGCATTCCCTGTAGTCCCTAGCATGCCTTGGAACTCCTTGGCATAATATTGCATTGACAAAAATTAGCACTTGACACACATTGGCACTTGGCATGTATTAGAACATATTATTAGTGTGCCTAGCATGCCCCTTTTGAAAAAGATAAAGTCTCAACTTATTAACCCTCTTATGTGTTCATTTCCTTTCATTTTAGATTGTTTATTCCTTTTTGTGCCTTGAACCTCCTTGACACATATTGGAATACTATGGCACCCTGCACATCTTAGCATGACTTAGCACCTGGAATGCCTTCGCACTATTTGGAACATGTTAGCACACCCCGGAACTACCTAGCACACTCTAGCACTTCTTGACATTCCTTGATATTCCTTGGCATGCCTTACCTATTCTTAGCATACCTTGTCACTCCCTCCTTGGCATGACAATTAGCATTGATTGACACTCCCAAACACACCTTCATATACATTCACTTCCATGCATTTTGACCTAGTGCTCCCTTGTGTTGTCCTAGTACTCCCTAACAATCCTCATCATGCATTGGCACTCTCTAGCACACCTTAGCACTCATAAGTGAGGAATGAAACTTGTAACCAATGTTACCAGACTCAGAATATACAATAAATTGGCGAGGAAAAAAAGCTAAGAGTTTTAATCAGGTTGGGGAAAGACAAAATTGGGAAAAAAATCAGTGAATTCAATAAATAAAAATATACACATATATTGAATTAAAAAAAAAAAAAAACATTTTTCATTGATATTCAGTAAAGGCATGTCCAAAAAATTCATAATATCAATATATGTCCAAAATGTCATGAATGAATAAGCATCTCATATATGTTATGAGTCCAAACATGATCCAAAGTACTAAGTCATGACTCGTAACTAGTGATTACATAGAACTAGAAGCAATTGCTTCTAAAAGTTTACAAACAACTACATACTAATTAGAAAAAATCAGTAATTAAGAGTCTAATACTCTTAAGAGTGAGAACTAGAAGTGATTCCTCCCACTCCTCTGCTTGCTTTACTCTCAAAGCTCTTCAAGTCATGTAGGCTTAATAGAGGAGCCTCCTCTAATTGGACCCAATCTGCTGCATTTGTAGTTTGCAAATCTATCTCTTCAAGGTCTATTGGTGAATGATCCAAACCTATCATTATCATGAGACATTGAAATGTGAATTTAAGTTTGACTTTGAACTTTAAAGTTTAAACTTTAAATTCCAAATCAGATTATGAAACCTTCAAATTCAATCTCTCACCTAATATTTTATTGTTGCGAAGTTGTAGATTGTAATGGAAAAATACAAGGTCATTTAAGTGCTTTTGTGTCAATCGGTTGCGTTTATTAGAATGTATTTTCTCAAACATGCTCCAGTTGCACTCACAACCTGAAGCACTGCATGCTTGGTTTAAGATTCGAATGGAAAATCTCTTCAAATCTAGTGTATCACTGCAAACATTTTGCCACCAAATGCCTAGCAAGTGGCAAGGGTTCGTGAGTAGACATACTAAATACTAAATAGTAAAAAATTAAAAAGACAACAAAATTTAATAAAATATTTAATATACAAAATAAAGTTTAAACAAATTTAATGAACTGATAAATCCTTCAAGCCTCAAAGGATGCCTGGCAACACCTTAGACCTTTCTCGTATAACACTACTATAGGAAAATAATTTAGATAGTGCTCTATAATCCTGTAGTTGGGAAAATACATGACCTTGAAATTCTAGATCAGGGAAGCACCTTTCAATGCATGTCATAAGTCCTCAGTGAACCTCTCCATCCTCACTAAATTTTCTCTTATTAAAAAAATACTATGGGTTTAAGAAGTACCTAGCAGCATGTAAGGGGGAATTCATTTTCCTATCCCAAAGTGCATCAATAATGTCCCAAAGAGGCACATACTATGCCTCCTCATCCCCATATCTTCTTTTGATGGCCTCCTTTGTGAGATCCATCACCTCATAAATGTAACCCATAGCGGGTTTGTCACCATAAACCATCTTGAAAGTTCAAGCTTTCAAATTTAAATTAATATGAAACATTGAAAATATAAAGAAGCTTGAAATGAAATTTAAAACATGAAAAAGTTAAAAGATTTGAAGTACCTAAGAACTCTAACAAGGGACTCCATCACAACAATAATATCTTTGGCATCTTTCTAGAAACTGTCATTAAACACAAGTGCAACAACATCAATGCCTTCAAGGGTCATGGAATGTTTATATTCCATCCACTTAGGTCCCAAGGGCATCCTCTTCAGATTTATCTTTTACTAAACCACAAATTGCAAAGATATGAAATTTGTTGCAAATCTAGTCACTATAGGTCGAACAATTTCTTTACCTTCATTGTATTTTCTCATGTGTTTAGGACAATAATGTGGTTGTATAGGTATTTGGTTATGTATTTTTCCTTCTCCACAACCTCATGTATCCAATGAAGCTTACCAATGTCCTCAAGCATTAAATCTATAGAATGGGCAACATAATAAGCCAAAAAAAAGTGCGGTGCCTAATCTCAAAAAGTCTACCAGAAGCCATATAATTAGCTGCATTGTTAGTGACAATTTGTACAACATGTTCTTCTCCCACTTCTTGAATGACTTTCTCCATCATTTCACAAATAAGTTGTGCAGTCTTAACCCTATCTGAGGTATCCACTGATATGAGAAACATTGTACCTACTGGACAAGATACAAGGAGATTTATTAAAGTTCTATTTCTCTGATCTTTCCATCCATCGCTCATGATCATGCACCCTGTTTCTACTCATGATGAATGAAACTAAAATAGCACAAGCATGGCATCTTCAACACTTTCTAATAGAAAATTTGTCCTAATGCTCTCTAATGAAGGAGCTTTGAACCCTAGACCTACAATAGCAACTGCAACAATCATAGCTTTCCAATAAGGACTTATGGTATAGTGGAAAGGTATGTCAAGATAGTACCAAAAGTTAGAAATGGCCTTCCTTGCCTAACTATGGATATTTTTTTTCCAACCAATGGTATCCAAGGTAGGTTGGGAACCAGGTTTTGTGCGGGGAGAAAAAGGTGTGTATGTTTCCACCTCCAATGTTGAATGTAGGAGGATTCATTTTTCCTTGGGTTTTACTTGGACTTGGAGCCATGTGTGGGAAAATTGGGAACTACATTGAGTATTCAACAGAGGGAGATGACAATGGGGTAGTGGAAGAAAACTTGTCAACTCCAGGAGTTCCTATTTATTTATTTTTTATTTTCTTTCTTTGCATTATGTTGACTCAACATATCAATGGCCAAGGTTGCTTGGTGTTTGACATTTTCGTCAATGTTTTTGCAGACACCTATATCATGGTCGGGTATTTGTGCAAGGTTGTACTTGAATCTATAAATGGCTCCACTACATTTCGCTTTGCAAAATTTACAAAGGAGCTTAGGGTCTCCAAGAGTCTTGTCACAATAAGCCCAGGCAAAGTCCTTCTCCCTCGGAATTGTTGTATTTTTGGACTTGTGTTTAAATTGCGTCTTCTGTTTAGATTTGGAGTTGTGCCTTCTATTTAATTTGGCTCTTGTAAAATACAATAAAAAATTAAAATTAAAAATTCCATATATATATTCACAAAAAAGAGGGTTGGTTTTAAAGGATATGAGGTTTTGTTAAGGATCCAAGGGGAGTCTGTCCATCAACACAAGCACATTTCGACCTAATATATCATTATGACCTTGAAACACAATTAGGTATATATGAGGAAATGCGACCTAAAGGAAATATTATCAACATATATTGCATTGTAATCTTGAATTTGCAAGTTCATTTAGCATAAGGCAACTGAACCAATACATCAATAATAGATTGTAGAAGAACAAAAATACCCAAAGTTATGAATGCATGGTTAAAGCCTTTGAAGTCGACAAGACATCGACCAAGGAAGGAATGCTTGATGGCTTGGTCAATGGTTGGTATGAAACCATTTCTTAGTTCATTTTTAAAATCTATTTAAGACCCATTTATAGGGTTTAAAAGTCATAACCAAAGGAATACACCGAACATTGGATTACTGAATAGTGAAACTTGAAACTTGCCATTGAAAATGACATTGAAACTTCAATAGAGTAATATACCTATTATTTAAGCCAAGTGCCAATGTACCTTCATTGTTGAATAGTGAAGTGGCTAAGCCTAAAGGTCACACATGCTAAAGGTGATGTGAAACTGCTTGAGGGCTGATATGGAGTATGGATAGAGCATAGATTGGTGACTGCCCGATATGGAGTCTAGACTTAGGCTCACCTTGGTGGTTCCCTGATATTAAGTCTAGACTATGTAATAGTGAGTAGTGATTGATTACTGAATGTCTCGCCGTCTGATTTTTGGGCCTAAGAAATGAGAAATAAATTTTGGAATAACTAATGTTTATTTTTTAGCAATGCGGCATACCTAAACTTGAAAAACTCGTGCTCGTCAAGTCAAGGTTGAAAATCAAATAAATTGGAATCAATCAGAGGAATCTTCTTTAATAAAAAAGTCTCAAGTCAAACTTGCATTGACCATGAGTTAAACTTGGTCAACGTAAGTTAGAATTGCAAATATTTAGATCAGATCGTTTGGAGAGTGAGCATATTCCAACTCACGATTAATCACGATTGATCGGTGAGTCCCGTTTCACCGCTTGTAACTAAAATCTGAACTAAAAATAGGAGATATTACAATTGAAACTAATTGTGAATTTTCTAAACTGAAATTGGCTCATCGGCATCATTTCTATTTGCGGCTGGGTGCGTCAATGGAAGAGATTCATTTTAAATTAGGTTCATGGAGAAAATATTTTATGGAAGATGTTTCTTTTATGTCGACAAAGACATAATAATATTTTTTATTAAATTTGAATAACAATAGTATCTACTCTGTATCTCCTGTATCTCATTATTTTTATCTCTTGTAACTCATACAAAAAGTGGGATAATAGTGGACATGTAGCATCAAGCTCCACTCCTTTTAATCCAAAGTTCTAAATGCAAACCTTTGTGTCACTTGTGCCGCAAAGCCTTCACTATAGAGTGTGGAGTTAACACCTACCTCTGCATGACAATGGCTACACATACCTTTTGACTTGGTTTTTTCACCTTTTATCCACTCTTTGTTTGGAGTCTAGGATAGCAAGCTCCACATACTTTTTTTCCATACCTCTATTTGAGTGTAACTTTGCACATTTTCTTTGCTTCAACCAATATCAAAATCATTTGTGAGCTTCTTTCAAGGCATAAATACATGCTTCAATCATGGAAATTAGCAAAGTTTCTAAAGCAAAAAATAACAATGGAGTTATCCTTTTCCTTTTCAAATATGTTAGGATTCTATTGAAAGTTTTTTAGAGATAATTATTAACTGGCCCTCTACTTTTCCCTTTTCCTTAATTTAAACTACATCTCTTATTACATTTCTAATCAAGATATTTACATCAAATACTAGATAAAAGGACCATGGACTTTTCATAAATGCTTCCTTGTCCAATAGAAGAATAAATGGTCAACATGTCAGCTTGGCTCCAATTTATTAGGAATTAATATTTTTTTTTGAGAAATGACTACTCTTGTTTGAATCTAGAACTATGTTTAAGCTTTGAAAATGGATTTTCCTCCAAATTGATCTTGGAAAGGTCCTTATTAAAGGCTTCTCTATATCTCCTCCACTAGAATGAATGGCTTGTATGTTGAAAAGTATAGTAGAGCTCCCTTCTGAAAATCCTGATCATCCCAATTTCACCAAGAGCTCCTCCTTTTCCCCAAATTGGACCCAAAACAACATTGAGTACTTAATTATGATCCAACTTGAGAAATTTTGATTGACATTGAAACTCAAGAGCTATTAAATTTAAAGTTTGCTAATATGATTCGTCATTCTTCCATTGAATAAGTATATTGTTTTTGAATTTGTCATTTGTGCTTGTAGTATGTGGTACTGACCTTATTTGACTTGAAAGGGTTTTTATTCTTGGACTATGACAATGCTAGTATGATTTAGGCTTTTGTAGTATTTGTACCCCATGATCATTTTTGCAAGATGTATGTCCTATGTGAAAATAAATAAGCATTTAGGTATTACCTCCTAATCTAAAGCATTGTTTCTTTTATTAGGTGTCATGTAACGTCCTCTACAAATTGAGGGTGAATGGAGCGTAATATCCTATCTATCCCCGTAGATTATAGTCCTCCATAAAGGGGAAAAAACCCCAAAATACCCATTGTTGGGCAAGTTTTGGGGAAACTGGGCTTAAAAAAACCCAAATTTGGGGTTTGGAGTAAGGTTTACTCAATCACTTAAGAATATGAAACTCGTCTGCAAAATCTATAAATAAAGAAGGATTGAATTCATTTTGGATAACCAAGTGTGGATTAATTCATTTGTTCTTGAGAATTAGGTCTAATAGTTTTTGGCCCCTTCTATCTCTTGTCAATTAAGGTGATGAAATATTCCACCCTAGTTGGCATTACCTTATTATCTTGTTATTTGAGTAGAAGGGTCTCTGGCTAGTCAGCGAATTCTCTTGGATATTGGTCTCTTGTCTTTTTCTGGGAACAAGATTCCTATCAAAGGTGAATGAATTTCGAGGATAGTGCATGATAGCTTAGTTCTGTTTGGCATACACCTCTCTTGAAGGAAGCAACAAAATTTCTAAGTCCTTAATATCTTGTTCTGGGCAAAGCACTTACCTTAGGTAGTGGATTCATTTCTGGCACTTGGAGTAGTGAAACTCTTTTCTTTATTTTTTTTTTTGCATGCACAGTTAAAAGGAGCACTTCCATAGTTATTAATTCTCAGCCTTAGCTAAGGAAGCATGTTTTCATATCTCATATCATATTCACTAGTGGCAGACTTTAATTGTCTTATCTATCCATGCAAGGAAGGTGCATTAGGATTAGGATTTAAGAAAGTTGAGAAATTTTTGTACATGTTTCCATATTCATTGTACCTTCTAGACTAAAGGAAAAGTGAATAGTAGTGTTTGAAATTTTTAGTTATTTCTTGTTTCAAAGAGTAATAAATAGTGATGTGATTTGAGTTTCAAATCTATGTACTTGCTATTACTTTCTTCAGTCACATGTGCTTCCTTGTTCAGAACAAGGGGTTTTTCTACAATATCTAGCCTCCAAAGTTTCTTCAATGCAAACTAAATATAAAATCATGCCCTCGTATTCCAAATCATCTAAGGCATCACCCTAGAGAAGTTCCAAAGTAGACCAATGAGCTTTGATAGGCCAAATCCAACCCCATGTCACTATACAAGTGTTGACATCATTGCTACAAAAATTATTTTGAAGTGTTGCATCCTACACCAATTCCTAAGATGGATGCCCAAAGGGGTTCTAGAACAAGGCTCAACATCCATTACCACATTTATGACTTTTCAAAGGGATCGGTCCCTTTAAACCATAACAATTTTTACACTTTCACAATTTGGCCATGTTCCTATCAATTTATATTTTGTATTGAAAAGTCAGTCCTATTTTACATGTTTATTAAATTTAGGAACAATCATAGGTCAGCTCCAGCAAAATGTCAACAAATTTGTGGGTTAGGTTGGAATTTCTCCAAATACTATCACACATGTATATATAATCACACATTTTCCTTTTTAGATCTTGATTGGTTGAACAAAAAGGTTCACTACCTGAGTAATTTTGTCCCATACCTCCACATCAACACTCATAGGTAACAATATTCTTAATTCTTCATTTGTGTGCACAGTAAGGTCCCTTTTGGTTGCTATTTTTGATGGAGAAACCTATAACAGTACACCTTTTAGCACAAAGATGTTGTTGTTGGATAGAAATCTCCAGAGGAGTCTTACACTAGACATATAAATGGCTATTGTATATCACAATAATAAGCATTAACATACAAAGATGTGCAGACCCTAAACTATGTGCATTCAATCCAATACTTTTTATTACATGGTGGATTTTCTTATGCATAGTAGATGTGTTGTGGCACTTGACTGTGTTCACATAAAAATTCCTAAGGCTAAACCCAGATTCTCATGTGTCGTGGAAATTCAACATATGCCTTGTTCGCCTAAGAACTACTTGTAACTCATCTTAGGGTACTCATGTACAATCTCACTCATCCCATTTAACAAGTTACCAAGACAAGGCTCATCACATCCAACCTTGGTCTAAAACAATTATGCAATACAATTTACATCTTGACATGCCATAGCACCTGACATGTCTTAGAATTCCTTGGCACTATGTAGCATGCGTTAACATCCCCTACATTCCTTGGAATGCTTTGACACTCCCTAGCACACTATGGCACTTCCTGACATGCCTTGGTAGTTTAGCATACCTTGGCATTGCCTAGCATCTAACCTTGTCACTCCCTCCTTAACACACATACAACTCATTGAAACTCCCTCTCACACACTCTTATTTGTTAATTTCCATGCATTTTGAACTAGTGCTTCCTTATGTCTCCTTGACACCCCCTAACACTCCCTAGATCACCCTATCACCTGACACATATTTTCCTACCTCCTTAACACTCTAGCATTCCTTGGCACTACATAGTATACCTTGTCACTGTCTCCTTAGCAAACCCAGACATCGCTCACACTCTTGGTCACAAACTCTTATTCATTCATTTCCATGCATTTTTACCTAGTTCTCCCTTGTGTTTCACTTGCACTCCTTATCACTCCTTGACACATGTTGTTACACCCTAGCACCTATGACATCTTGGCAGGTCACCCTAGCCTCTAGCATGCCTTAACACTGCCTAGCATACCTTGTTAATTTGTCCTTAGCACACCTAGAACTCACTAAAACTTCTAATCAAAAACTCTTATTTGTTCATTTCCATTCATTTTGACATAGTTCTCCCTTGTGTTTCCCTGGCACTCCCAGCTAACACTTCCTTACATGCATTGGCACATCTTGGCTGCATGTTGCCCTAGAACTCTAACATTCCTTAGCATTGCCAAGCATGCCTTGTAACTCCTCCTTAACACACTTGGAACTCACTAACACTCCATGCCACACACTCTTATTCCTTCATTTCGATGCATTATGACCTAGTGCTCCCTTATGTTTCCCTAACACTCCCTAACACTCCTTGGCACACATTCGCACACCATGGCACTTGTCACATCTTAGTAGGATTTCCTAGCACTCTATTGTCTATTGGCACTATTTATCATACGTTGTCACTCCCTCCTTAGCACACCTATAACTTGTTAACACTCCCTATCACACATGCACATTCATTCATTTACAAGTAATTGAAACGAGTCCTCCCTTGTGTTTCCTTGGCAATCCCTAGCATGTGTTGGTGCCACATCATAGAACCTAGCACACATTAGCATGCCTTAGCACTTGGCATGTCTTAACATGCCTAACATTCCTTGGAACTTTATAACATGTGTTAGCACTTCCTAAAATTCCCTGCACACCTTGGCACTCCCTAGTTTTCCTTCCCTCATAGATAACCTTACCTTTTTTGTGACTTGGGAACCCAACCAAGTCATTGAAAATATAGTTTTGTGCCCAGACCAAAGTCTCCCTTTGTCTCAAACTACTTTTTCCATCCTCTTATCACAATTGTAGGCTTTCCTCCTACAAGTCCTAATATGAAATTCTCCTAACACACTTCAACCATAGGACACTATTGGGCATGGAATCCCCCCACAACATGTTTTGGGGCTCAAAGCCCAAGTTTTGGTCAAATGTATTGTAAGACACTTCGAATTGCGGGCGTGGAGCATGAAGTATAGGTTGAGTCATAGGGTTGTCCGCCCTAAGTATTGTAAAGTAATGTAATGTCATGTTAGCCTACCCATGGTACATGGACCATGGGATTGTATAAATAGAGCGAGGCTCTAAGTTGTAAAGGGAGCATATGGGAGAGATAGGTGAATATGAATGGTTCGAGCATAGAGTAAGAGCCTACGTGTATTGGATCGTAGTAGTAGGAATAGGCTCTACAGCTGAGTGTGCAGAGGCCTAGTAGAGTCCGTAGTTGAGTGTGCAGACCCCTATAGCTGAGTGCGCAGGGTGGTGTCAAGTCTATAATATGGAACAAAGAATAATAAAGAGAAGTTGATTCCAATTTCTATGCATCTGCTTGTGTATTGCCTTCTTTACAATTATACTATTTTTCTATCGCGTGCACTTATATGATTGTTGGATATACTGATAATTATCACTAGTCTTACACAAATAAGTTGAGAAATTAGGTAATAACAAATTAAATAACAAGGAAATTGGGTATAATATGGGTCACACCTCGAGTAGGGCTGCACGGAAGTAGCATCACAGGTTGCGATGGACTAACAGGGGCATGTAGCAACGTGCGCAAGGTCAAACCATGGACCTCCAGAAGCTCATCAAACATCCCTAGGCTGTGGAAACCTGGTTCTAGCACCCTCCCATACTACTTTAGGTGAGACCTTAGTCCGCACTCTGTGGAATGTTGCCGAAAGGGCTAGTAGTATAGGGATTTTCTTGGCTAAATCACCTCTGAACCTGTGTTAGGCCCATACAAGCCAACAAATGGTTTCATTGCCAGGACTGAGATCCACATAAGGGATGTCTGATGTCGTGCCACTAGAATCCAACAAACAAAGAAATTAAAGAGTGGTTGGACAAGAAGATTCATGAGTCTGTGGCACAGGAAAATAGAAATCTGTGAGTATCTAAGGAATAGTGGCTAGAGCGCTACTTGTATATGGAAATCCATAAAGTTTTCTTTACATCCTTTCTTTTTGAGCTGTATGAGTGGATCGCGAAGCTAGCAGATAGTCAGGGAAGGTGTAGGCTCAACAATCAAATCACGTGGACTCCGAAATTAGTGTGCAGACTAGAAGAATCAGGAGATAAGATCATGCAAGCTGTGGACCACTGGCTCAACTGACTTATAGGAGGATTTATCACTGACTTTTCTGTAGATATGACCATCAGCTATAGTGAGGCGAAATGACGTTTCCTCAAGGGACAGTGAGGTAAGTATATTAAATCTATGAACACTTGGATTAAGATGTTATTGTGTGAAAAGAAGATTATGTAAATAAATTAATGTTTGGGACTACACAAAGTGGGAATATCTATAGAAGCAGAAGTAATGAAGAATTGGAAACCAGTCCCTTAATTTACCCCTCACGGTAAAGCGAGGAAGAGCTCACAAAAGTTTTTCCAAGAAGCATGGTCAGTCTGATAAGGTAGCGCATTCTGCATTTACCACCTCCACCTACACCACCACCCATCTCACCCTCCTCACCTACATCTTGACCCACCCCACCTCCGCCACCACCACAATTCAGTATGGTAAGTGCAATCAAACTACCAGTATTCAGAGGAGTAGGGAATGAAGAGCTAGACCAATTATGTTTCGTGGTAAGAGCGGTATGGGAAACACAAGGCATCACAGATGACAATATCAAGGAGGATGCACTAGTGATTTTATGTTGTAGGATCGTGCATTAGCATGGTACATCAAGCATTATAATGACCATCCAAATGTAACAATTGCTGAAATCCAGGCTGCGCTGAATAGGGAATTTAGTAGGCCAAAGTAGTAAACACAATCAATCATCGGGTTTAAGGAAATCATGATGATCCTGGGCAAGACCCCCTGGGATCTGGACCAAAGACTGAAGGGTATGATTCATGAATCCAACACGGCGTTGACGGATGAAAAACACCATGCATGGTTTGTAGAATCACTGACACCACACTTAAGGACGGCGCTATCACAATAAAAAATTTCCACCCAAGCCAAAGATTTAGAAATGGCGATGAGATAGCATGAGACTCCTACACAAGACCCTGGTTTGGGAGTCCAACAAACCAATGTGCAACTACAAAATCTGTTTCTAGAAATGCAAAGTTTGGAACAGGACAAAACACCTTGGCCAGAGGTGTGCGAGGAGGTAAGGTGCATAAAATGTAAAGGCCAGGGGCATGAAAAGGACCATTGTCTAGTGTTTGTGAACTACTTGGTAGGAGGAGGGCTGATGCCATTAAGGCCTAAGGTATAGGAAGGGCCGAGCACAACACTTGCATTATGGTGCGTGATCTGTTAGATAGGAGGAAAGCACACTACGGATAATCGTCATCTATTGCAGAAATATACACAGATGTCCCATCAATTGTTTTGTAACTTCTCCAGGTTGATAGGCCATGATGAGTGCACCTGTAGAGGCTACGAACTAATGATGGATTGGATTCTTGCCTATAGGGTGCAGACTGAAATGAAAGCCCTTGACTAGAATGTAGGAATGTCATGCGCTGGATTTCAGGGCTGTAGTCGAGGTCGAGGTTGAATGGGACTAGGAAGGGGTCATGGATAGTTAATTTGTTATAATTGCAGAGGGTCAGGGAATTATGCCTATGGTTGTACAAACTTGATGAGGACATCATGTTTATACTGTACTCAGTTTTATCACAAGGCAGAAAACTTTCCTACACTAATAGCGAGACTGCATGAAAACGGTGTACTTCAGCCCCCTCCGACTCAAAATTTGTAGATGATGAGGTTTGAACAGTGCGAAGAAGAGCCGAATGTAAACATGATGCTCAAGAGTGGTGTGACCACTAGTGATGATAAAGATAAGTAGCCAGAAGAAAGTGCATGGGTTTGCAAGGCTCCTACTAAGGAACTTGAATTTGATTTAGAAAACACAAAGGAGACATTCATGGAAGCTAGGAAGAGCTTCACGGAGGCCTCCACTTCAGGTAGTAAGGATCAACTAGAACCAGGGGTGGACCCTTCAATGCTCACCACCTTTCTAGAGACATGTATGAAACTGCTACGCAACAGAAAGGTAATAAAAGGACTACATGAAATTATCACTAGGTGCACGGGGTCAAGAGAACCACACATGGTCTGGAAACTTGGAAATCATGCTTTGCACATAGGAAGGGAAATGAGGTTTACTTACCAAATCGGTGAGTATGAAATGGATCAGGTAATCCTGAATCTAAAATCAGACGTGAATGTACTACCAAAACAAACATGGGAACTCATCGACAGACCCGTGATACAGTGGTTTCCTATTTAGTTACGAATGGCGAACCAACATAAGATCTTGCCCATGGGAAGATTGCAAGGGGTAACAGTAGATATTAAAGGTACGAGGGCGTAGGTGGATTTTGAGGTGACAAATATTGTTGATGACAGTAATCCCTATCCTACACTATTAGGAATAGACTAGGCCACTAATATGAACAGGGCCATAAATCTGAAGAAGTGCAAAATGATCTTTGAGAAAAAGTCACTACGCGTAGTAGTACCACTAGATCCACCCAAAGGATCGTGATATATTGAATTGGTGTGTGATGACGATAGTGATGATGATCTCGATTGTATTTACAAGATAACTGCATGAGAAGAGGATTGGGTGAATCCGACTGTAGATGGAAGGATTTCGTGGGAGCGCGGAAGCTCCTACACTTCAAATTTAGATGAAGAGATAGAGCAATGGTAGAATCAGCTACATGAAGTAACAACACTTAATTGCAACATGATGGTTAGATCACTGTGTTGCATGACAACAGAGGTAAGGGATCTTCCGACATATGATGGGTTGACTATGGTGGATGAATTCCTGAACAAATTTGAAAGTGCAACACCAGAACAACAATAGTTCGATGTGCTGAAATGGGCACTGCGCGTAGCACTTGCATGATGGTGGGGTACACATCAAGGAAATTTTGAGGACTAGCACGGATGTAGAAGGATGATGTGCCTATGCTTTGAAAACCCTAGCTTAGAATGCGAGCCAGTCAGTAGGGGCAGAACAACTTGCACGCCCAACTTTCCCAATGGGTACAAACATGTGCTATACAACCCGCACAAGTGCACACCTCTCCCAGAATGGAGAATTGAAACAAACCACAACAACAGGAAAGGCAATGTGTCTACCAAGTATCCATGAAGAATCATTCAATAGGGTGTGTGAAGTACTAAACAAGGTTCACCAGGAAAGATGCACTGATTGGGACTTGCACGTACCAACAGTTCGATGGGCCTATAGGACCATTTGCAAAGCCCTGACCATGGAAAATATTCCAAAGGTGCAGAATAGAGTAGAGATTGTAATTTCTGAACAAATGCAAAGAGGATTCCTCCCATAAGATCTTCCGTAGTCGTAATAGTGCACAAAGCTCAGGACGAAGAAATCACACAGCTACACGAGGTGGAACACAAAGATTTAGGAAGCCATTTGGTGAGGGAACCTTCGACTCTATGCACTCAAAAAAGACTGGGTATGACTAAGGAAGAAAATCATTTTGATGGATGCTAAGATCAAGAAGCTGGAAAATGAGATCAAGCAAGCATGTCTCGTCAATAAACTAAGGATGACAAAACAAGGTGTGAATGATCATACCATTGGATTAGAAGAGTGTCGTCAAGAATTTATGACTTTTCTGCCATGGCGACGAATGCATCTCACCAAACGCAGTAGCCAAGGAAGTGCACTACATATGATAGAACGCACGATGCCGACTGTCACAAGGGCAATTAAAGATTTTTCGTGCACTATACTAGAAGGTGAGTTGAAGCCTCGCTTAGGTGGTGCGACCACTTGACTAGCCGTAGGAAGCACAGTCTCAACACTCCAGGCAGTTGAAAGAGGGCACGAGACTATAAAAAAATCTGCATGGGAACTACACGATAAGGAGGATGCATGCAGAATCAGCATGCCACAAGTTCCATGCCCGCACATGGGGGGTTGCACTGTCATGCTTGTAGGCTAGGAAGCGACCATTGGTGTCACTATTCATGATGGGATTTTCAATGTAAGGAAAAAGGGAGCAGGTGGTAGGCATTTAAGACACAAATTAAGGGCAAGATTTGGGACAATCTGTTGCTAAGAAAGCATTGATGGCCTAGAATTGGGGGGATTGGTCGAATTTGAATTAAAAAAGGATTATAAAACTCTAAGGGCTAGGCATGAGAAAACACTTTTTCATTTGAGATTTGAGCAGTTGATTAGAGCACAGAGTGTTGCACACTGAGCAATATTCAAGCCCTGAAGTTTGCGAAAGACCACAGACAATTCAAACAGGGTGGCGGCTACTAGGAGAGGTTTGGGCTTTGCAGAAGGAACCACTAATGAGGCTGTGCAGAACCCCATGGTACATGATGTTCCTGAAGATACTGGGTCACTCTGGAAATCCAAAAATTGGCTTGGACGTCGAGGCCCAAGAAAGATAAGCAGGCAGTGGGACCAATTCGCATGTCCCCGAGGAATCTGCAGTTTGGTAAACTCTCAATGGAAGAAAAAGGCAAGTTTGTCACCATTGAGACAGATGACGAGGAGAAGGACTTGCAGGCTCTTTTCGATGGATAGAAGAAGCAGAGGACATGGAAGAGGACACCCAGTCGATTCTCTTTGTAGCGAAATTTCTCGAGTATGTCCCTCCGCAGAAAGGGAAAACAAGGATACCCAAGGATCTGGAAGCCACCAAGAGTGCACCCCAGACCTCGCTCATCCCTGATGGAATTTTGTTTGAGGGCTCACACCTGAGCTACATTCCCATAATGAAGTTTGAATATTTGGACCTCACAGAAAGTGAGAAGTTCCCACACTTAGAGATGGAGAGCCTCATGAAGTAAAGCACGGAGGGGTCAGTCACAACATTAGAGCTGCGAAAATGGCCGCATGGTGTGGAGAAGGCTAGATTGCTTCATCTGCTATGGATTCCACACTTTCACTGCACCCATTACTATTTTTGTCATCAAGCAACTGCTTTTCCTGGTGCACGATGGGTACTTATGGATGGAGGAGCCTATTCCCATCACGGCGGACCTCATGCATATAATTTCTTGGCTTTCTTGGAAGGGAAAGGACCCCATAGCAATAGCAGGGAAAAGTAGAGATTTGGCTCTCATGGAGGCCATGAAGAAGAAATATAAACTTCAGAAGAAAAAGAGGGGTTGCACAATCAGCAACATCAATGATAAAGGGGTGCACATAGCCACCCAACTCCTGGCCGGGAAGGTAATGAGAGAATGTTGGGGCAATGAGGTACTGGTGCTGATAGTTGTGTTGGCTAAACAATGCATAGAGGGGGTGCCATTCAAATGGGCCAAGTTACTCTACGAGGAATTCTTGACCAACTACAAGGAAGCCCAGGAGCAGGGCAAGACCTTCCACTATGCATGGTTGCTCTTGTCCATTTTGCTAGTAACGGGAGAATTGCCAAAGGACAGTCAGTTCTAGAGCATTGCATAGGACTTACCAGAGGCCGCAAAGTATGCATCACTCTGGGCTACCAAGGATGTGAAGCAAATTCGTGAGAAAAGGATCTTCTAGGTGATCATGGAGGTGAGCATCCAGATGTGGATCAATAGAAGGCTGCGCCTGTCCCCCACAGTGCACAACAGTCTGTAGAGCTTTGCAGAATTCAAGGTGGACATGCATAATATTTACATCAAGGTGCATAAGGATCTGGCATAACAATGGACCAAGCTCTCCTTCATCGCCATTGATGATGCAATTTTTTCAGTGTTAGGTTCATGGCCTCCCAAGTGGCACACCCCAAATCTGGCAGAGCTGGATAGGAAAGCAACATAGAAATGAAAGGATGAGGCCAAGTTGTGCGTCACAAAGTTGGCTGAGAAGAGGCGCAATGAAAAAGTGGCCACAGAGGTAAGGGTTGTCCTCAAGGCAACAAAGGTAGCTATGAACCAGGCAAAGGCTGCCGAAGTAGTAGCAGCAGCACAAACAACAGGGGCCGCAACAATGCAAGAAGAAGAGGCCTCAGAATTGTCTATAGGACAAGAGGCAAAGGACATAAACCTCGCAAAATAAGGCATATACTCGAGCACTACTTCCACCCAATTGAAAAGGTCGTGCATGACAAAGAGATCGGGTCCACGGAAAATGGTCAAGGCCTCCAAATTGGCCATCCACCCAATCATGTTAACAGAAGGCAACCTCTACAACATTGGCAACATGGTCCACGAGGTCACCAAGGAAGTGCTCCAAGAAGCCATGTCAGAGTAGTAGATTGTGTTGGGGGCCCTAAGGGTGCAGTTGCAGGAACTCTAGGTGTGGCCCCCACAGGAAGGAACTGTAGCCACCTATGGCGCTGCAGACACATTAGCAGCGGAGTAGGTGCTACGCACAAAGATGGCCAACAACATAGTGCTACTGGAAGGAGTGCTAACAACAGAGAATGAGGTCAACAGAGCCATGGTGGACAGGACCAAGGGACTTGGCCTTAATTTGGCTACTCTTCTGCAAGACACATTGTACCAACTGCAAGATGGCATAACAGTAGAGCTTCGCGCCAGGGAGGGTCGCACAATTCAGGTGATGAGTGAGAAAAATATCAACATCAAATAACTCAACCTGCAGTGTGATGAATTGGTGTCACAAAACCATCAGATTGTGGAAACAGTTGATGAAGCATGTTGGTGAGTCCCAGAGTTATCCATCGTCGGAGACCTACCAATAGAAATGTGGATCCACTATTTGGTAAGTGGAGTCTGAACGTGCACGAGGAAACCATGTGTGTGTAGCTTGAGCTAAATCTCCTGATTACTGAGCTGCGGCTGAAAGTGCAACCTTCCACTCCTTCGAAAGTTAGAGAGTAGTTCGTTAGCACCATTCAAATAGGATTGGAATAAATTGGATGGGTAGTGTAGGACTGTACTGGTATGTAGGACCAAGCCTTTAGCGTCCTCACATCCTTGCAGGAGGACCCCAACATACAGTGCCTAGAAACAAAGGTGCACAAGCTTTAGGAGCAATATGATAATGTAAGAGGAACTGTGCAAATAGTCACCCTCACTCAACGGCTGGCAAAGACACAACAAGCCAGGGCATTGAAAGAGCAGGTGGATGTCGAAAGATAGAAAGAGGCACTTGTCAAAGCATGTGTCCAACCATGGATTAATGAGGCCTTCACCATTATGGTAGATATCAAGGGAAAGCTCGCATAGATACAGAGACTCGTTGATCCTCACAAAGAAGCATCAGAAGAGGGCATGTAGCAGGTCCAACAAATAGTAGAACAGTGCGTCGTGGACCTCCAAGTAGTATGGGACTAGTTGGAGGGGCTCCGCGACAAGATTTCCGCACCAACAAAGTGATTAGGGACAAGTCACGATGATTGTGTTGGGGTCCTATTGGGCATGGAATCCCCCCACAACATGTTTTGGGCTCAAAGCCCAAGTTTTGGTCAAATGTATTATAAGACTCGATGAATTGTGGGTGCAGAGTGCGAAGTATAGGTTGAGTCATAGGGTTGTCTGCCCTAAGTATTGTAAAGTAATGTAATGTCATGTCGGCCTACCCATGGTCCGCAGACCATGGGATTGTATAAATAGAGCGAGGCTCTAAGTTGTAAAGGGAGCATATGAGAGAGATAGATGAATATAAATGGTTCGAGCATAGAGTAAGAGTATAAGTGTATTGGGTCGTAGTAGTAGGAAGAGGCTCGGCAGCTAAGTGCGCAGAGGCCTATTCGAGTCCAAAACTAACTGCGCAAACCCCTACAGCTAAGTGCATAGGGCGGTTTCAAGTCTGCAATATGGAACAAAGAATAATAAAGAGAAGTTGATTCCAATTTCTGTGCATCTGCTTGTGTAGTGCCTTCTTTACAATTATACTGTTTTGTTTATCACGCGCACTTATATGGTTGTTGGATATATTGTTAATTATCACTAGTCTTACACAAATAAGTTGAGTAATTGGGTAATAATCGAATAAATAATAAGGAACGTGGGTATAATACAGGTTGCACCCTGAGTAGGGCTGCATGGAAGCAGCATCACAGGCTGCAAGGGACTAACAGGGGCACGTAGTGACATGCGCAGGGTCAAACCATGAACCTCCAGAAGCTCATTAGACATCCCCAGGGTGTGGAAACCTAGTGCTAGCACCCTCCCATACTACTTTAGGTGAGACATCAGTCCACACTTCACAGACTATTACCAAAAGGGCTAGTAGTACTGGGATTTTCTTGGCTAAATCACCTCTGAACCTAGTTCAGGCCCATATAAGCCGAAAAATACCTAGAATTCACTAACACTCCCTGGCATAATCTCTTATTCATTCATTTCCATGCACTTTGACCTAGTTCTCCCTTATGATTCCGTAACACTCCCAAACACTCCTTGTTGGGAAGTGGATCCGCCCATAACAAGTTTTGGGGCTTAAAGCCCGAAGTTTTGGCCAATGTAATGTAAAGACCCTACAAAATGCGGGCGTGGAGCATGAGAGTCTAGGGTTGTCCACCCTAAGATAATGTGATTTAATGTAGAATGTGTTGGCCTACCCATGGTCCGTTGACCATGGTATAAATAGAGCAAGGCTCTAAGGGGAAAGTCAGTTTTTAGTACTTAGTATTAGTTTTTGGAGAAGTATTATGGGTTTGTGAATAAGGAATTCACTCTGAGTCTATAAGTCCGAGTCTTGAGTTGTAGTAGTAGGGAGAGGCTCTGCAGTTGTGTGTTCAAAGGCCTGGTAGAGTCCGTAGCTGTGTGCGTGGAACCCTTCAGCTAAGTGCACAGGGCAGAGTTGGTATTGTACTAGAATGGAACATTAATAAAAGATAAGTTGATTCTGGAATACTATGTGTTATTGTTTATGTGATATTTATGCATCTCTTTACAATTTATGATTGTGCACACTGGTTATAAATATTGAATGAATAATAAGAATATTGGGCCCCCTTAATTAAGTTAAGATCTATAATAAAGGTACAGTAAGGATAAAGGATCTATACAACATCTCTTCGCACCCTTTATGGAGCTACACGGAATAGTTGCATAAGGTGCGAGGAACAAACGGCTACATGGAGCAGAACAAGTGCACATATCAGTTCGCGAACTTCCCAGATGTCATCCAGACATCCCTAGGGTGTGGAAACCTAGTTCTAGCACCCTGCCATACTACCTCGGGTGAGACCTCCATTTGTGCAGCATGAAATATTGCCGAAAGGGCTGGTAGTACCGGGATTTGCTTAACTGAACTCACTACTGAACCTGGGTCAAGCCCCAAGTAGCCAACAAATGGTTCCATTGTCGGGACCAGGATCTACCTAAGGGATCTCTTCTTTCGTGCCATTTAAACCCTACAAAGGAGGAAATTGAAGAGTTGTTGGACAAGAAGCTTCATGAATTCGTAACATAAGAAAATAGAACTCCATAGATATCTAAGAAGAGGCGATTAGATCGCTACGTATATATGGAAATCCACGAGATCTTCTTCACGTTCTTCTCTACTAAACTATATGAGTGGATCACAAGGTTAGCCGACAGCCAAGGAAGGTATAAGCTCGATTAACCGATAGTGTGGACTCTGGAATTAGTGCGCAAACCAGAGACATTAGAAGCTAAGATCGTGTGAGCTGTGGACCATTGGCTCGATCAGATAATAGGGGGATTTATCACTGAGTTTGCAATAGACATGATCGTGAGCTACAACGAAGTAGAGAAATGTTTTCTCAAGGGACCACGAGGTAGGTACATTAAATCCCTGAATACCTGGATTAAGATGTTGCTATGTGGAAAATGAGTGATGCAAATACATTAATGTTTGGAACAACACAGAGCAAAAGAAGCTACAAAGGTAGTGGGGAATTAGGAAATAGTCCCTTGATTTCACCTTCGTGAGAGAGCAAGGAAGAGCTCACTTAGGTCTCTCCAAGAAGTGCGGCCAGTTTTATAAGGCAACACATTCCGCAGTTACCACCTCCACTTACGCCACCCCCTGCGTCACCTCCTTCACCTCCATCGCCACCCACTCCACCTCCACCACCACCACAACTCAGCATGGTGAGGACAATCAAGCTACTCATATTTAGAGGAGTAGGAAATGAGGATCTAGATCAATTCTGGTTCATGGTAAGAGTAGTGTGGGAAGCACAAGGGGTCACTAATGATAACATTAATAAGACTACATTGGTGAGAGCATTATAGATCGTGCATTGACATGGTATATCAAGCATTCTAATGATCACCCAAATGTAGGAATAACAAAGATCCAGAATGCGTTGAACAAATAATTTAGCCCGCTGAAATTAGAGACGTAGTCAATCATTGGATTTAAAGAGATTGCAATGCTTCTAGGAAAGACCCCATGGGATCTGGATCAACGACAGAAGAGTACAATCCGCGAGGCTAATATGATGCTAACGGATGTACAACACTATGCGTGGTTTGTGGCATCTTTGACACGACGCCTGAGGACAACGCTGTCACAGCAGAAGCTTTCAACCCATGCCGAAGCATTGGAAATGGTGATGAGGTTGCATGAAACACTGATACAGGATCTGGGGCTAGGAGTTCAATAAATCCATGCTCAACTACAAAACCTCTGCCTAGAAATGCAAAGCCTGAAGCAGGACAGGGCACCACGCCGAGAGGTGCACAAGGAAGTGTGGTGCATAAAATGTAAAGGCCAGGGCCACGAAAAGGATCACTGTTCAGTATTTACAAACTACTTGGCAGGAGGGGGGCCAATGCCATTACAACTAGAGGGAGAGGAAGGGCCAAGTGCAGCACCCATGCTATGGTGCGTGATCTATCAAGTAGGGGGGAAGCACATGATGGACGATTGTCATCTGTTACAGAAGTATACACAAACTCCGCAGCAGTTGTTTTGTAATTTTTGTAGGTCGGTGGGCCATGATGAGTGTACTTGTCGTAGCTACGAGTTGATGATGGAGTGGACCCCAGCCTATAGAATGTAGACAGAAACATGAGGTCTCAACGCATCCATGGGGATGGCACGCGTTGGATTTCAAGGGCGAGGTTGAGGATGAGGAAGAATGGGGCCAGGAAGGGGCTACAGAAAGTTGATCTGTTACAATTTTAGAGGATTAGGGCACTATGCTTGCGATTGTACCAACCCAACGAGAGTATCTTGTTCATGCTATGCCTAGTTTGATCATGAAGAAGTATATTGTCCTACATTGATCACATAGATGCGCGAGAAAGGAGTGCTACAACCTACTCCAACTCAAAATACTCAAATGATGAGGTTTGAACCACGCAAAGAAGACCTAAATGTGAATATGGTGCTCAAAAGTAGTGCAACCACAAGGGAGGATAAAGGAAAGCAGCCTGAGGAAGATACACGGGTTTGCAAGGCTCCTACAAAGGAACTTGAGTTTGAATTGGAAAGCGCAAAGGAGACATTTATGGAAGCTAAGAAGAGCTTTGCAGAGGCCTCTACTTCAGGTAATAAGGATCAAACTGAGCGAGGAATGGATCCTTCTATGCTTACTACCTTTTTAGAGACATGCATGAAGCTGGTGCGTGATAATAGCATAGTTAAAGGACTAGAAGATTTGATCACTAGGTGAGCAGGGTCAGGTGAACCACATGTAGTCTGAAAACTAGGAAAGCATACATTACGCACTGGGAGGGAAATGAGATTTACAGTGCATATTGGTGAATATGAGATGTATTAGGTAATCCTATACCTGGGTTCAGATGCAAATGTGTTACCAAAACAGACATGGGAATGCATGGGCAGGCCCATGTTGCAGTGGTCTCCTATTCAATTATGAATGGTGAACCAACATAATATTTTTCCTATGGGGAGGTTGCAAGGAGTAACAGTTGATATCGAAGGTGCGAGCACATAAATGGACTTTGAAGTGATAGAGATTATTGATGACAACAATCCTTATCCCACATTGCTAGGAATAGACTGGGCCATTGATATGAATGGAGTCATCAACCTGAAGAAGTGGAAGATGATATTCGAGAAAAAGTCCCTACGTGTAGTAGTTCTGTTAGATCTAGCCGAAGGAGCATGCTATACTAAACCTGTGTGCGACGATGACAATGACGATGAGCTAGATTGAATTTACTAGATAATGACGCAAGACTAGGATCAGGTGAACCCGACTGCAGATGGTACAATCTCATGGGAACATGACAATTCTTATACTTCAGATTCAAATGAAGAAGTAGAACGCTGGCAGAACCAGTTGCATGAAGTGACAATGCTGAATTGAAACATAATGATTAGATCACTGTAGTGCGTAACAAAAAAAGTGAGGGAACTGCCAACATATGATGGAGTAAAAACGATGGATGAATTCTTAGACAAATTTGAAAGTGCAGTACCGGAACAACAGTGGTACGATGCATTGAAATGGGCATTACGCAAAACACCCACACGATGGTGGAGTACACATCAGAAGACTATTGGAAACTAGCGTGAATGTAGAAGACAGATGCGCTTATGGTTTGGAAGTCCCCAACATCAACTGAGAGCCGAGCAGCCAGGATGAAGCAGCTTGCACACCCACCTATGTGAATGGGTGCAGATGTGTACTGTGCAAGCACAGCCCAGACTAAGGATCGCCACATGGAACTAGCTACAACAACAAGAAAAGCATTGTGCACCACAAATATTCCACGACGGAGCATTTGTAGAAATTTTGAATAATAAACACATATTCAATGGATATTATCCTGATCATGTACTATTGCGGAATACATACACAATACATAAGCTCCTCTACGTTGATAATCAATATGGCAGCATCAATAACAATAAAACATCAAGAGCATGCACACATTAACACAATATGTAACCCGGGGAAAGCTTACAGCTTAAAACTCCACACTATCTGTATATTAATGATTGATAACATGTAACATTACAATATTCAATACTTCTCACAAGTATCCAGCACTATCTCCACCTGTTACACACAATACAGCTCAGATCTGATCTCCAAATCTATTCCACTGCTTGCTTGCTTCCACTGCTAAATACCTGCTCAAGAATGGACGAGAATGGTTGAACCAAACTCGTATTTACCTCAAAAGAATCACTCACACTGGGAATCATGTGAGCAGAAGCTATAATCACTTGGTATTGGCCAATTCTCATTGGCATAACTCAATCCCATTGATTGTGCAAATCCTCATGCACAATATAGTCACAACTAATAGCATGATCCTCTAACACTTGTCTCTGCTGAACTGAACATGCACTGACATGCAACTGAGTTAACTGATGTATTCTTTAGTTGCATTATGATTTAATAATTAGTTTAACAACTCATCATTAGTCTATTTGCAGTTAGACTAATTACAACTAGTTTAACCAAGTCAAACTGAACACAACTCCATTGACTCCACAATCAACTTCACCAAACTCAACTGATTGATTTCTAACTGAAGTCATGCATGCAACAACTCAACTGACCCACAAAGAAATCGTATTTCCTTCTGACAGCTACATGTGCCACATCTGTAGCTCAAACTGAAGTGCTCCAAGAGAATAAGATAAAGTTTATAGTC
>APFE031218311.1:301801-345829 GCA_000404065.3 Pinus taeda
CACCTTGGACATGTCCTGCTTCTTGCCTTTCGCACCAGACTGAGAAGCTTTCTTGCTCTTCCCTTTCTTTGCTTTAGCGGCCAAAGTGAAATTTTCTTCATCAGCGCCCTTTGATGAAGATCCGTCCCTGGTACTCCACCTGATCTCCTCCTGCACAAGATCTGACCAGAGTCTTTCCCATCCTGGCAATTTCTCCCGACCATTGACAGAGTCCTGATAGGAATGCCAACTCTTCGAAAGACTAAGGAGAGCCAAGCTCACCAAGTCCTTATCATTGACAGTAACTGCCACACTTCCCAGCTCATCTCGACACTGAGTGAACTTCATGAGATACTTGGGTCGACTGTCACCCTTCTCGCATTTGATGTTTCTAAGTTTATCTTTGAGCACCAGCTTCCTCTGATCGCTCTTGCTTTGGAATAATTTTGTTAATGATTTCCACATCAGATATGGAGTAGCCTTTCCATGGAGGCTCGACACAATGTGATCCTTCACGCCCTCCAACAGAATCCTTCGACATTTTGCAGTCTTCTTTTGCCAAGCATCAACTTGAGTAGCATCAGTATGCTTTGGGACGTCCATCTCTATGAACTCCTTTAGCCCGTTATCATCCAATACTGCCTCCATCCTGTTGTTATAGCTCCAAGTCTCACTCTTATGGTTTGTGATGCTGCACTCATGGCCTAGGGCAACCCCTCCTTCCAGACCTGGTCCAAAATTTAAAAAATAGTGTTTTATCCCTTATACGTGACATTTCCCTGAGTTAAATGTGTGTATACATGGGTAGGCATATACCCAACCCGCGTATATGTATTAAAACACTTAAAAAAAATATAAAACTCCTTAATTTTGGGCAGAGATCGCGGGTTTTACCTGCTGATCACCTGTTAGTGCCCATGGCCCAACTATTCCAAACCAACTCCCAACTAAAAAACTACTTTGGGAGAGGTATAAAAAGACCTCAAAGGAAAGGCCTAAGGGAGGAGAGAAGGGAGAGAAAGGTTATTATACTGAGATTTTTCCCCTGACCGAGTCTGAAGACCCTTGTGCCTTCTGCACTTCCCCCATTTGTACAGGAAACTCTTGTTTCCTTGTTTGTTGATGTTCATCCACTACTTATGACATCATGGAGTAAGTCATGGAAGGAGTTTGATAAAGGCTTGAGGCTGGACATATTCGGAAGGAAGCTTTGCTTAGAGCCTGCGAAAGGTGACTCAGGTGAAATCATTCCTTTTCTACATTTTATTTGTCTATAATAAAAGAAACACGTCTTGGTTCCTGATATAAATCCTCTTTATGTTTATGATATTCATGTTGGAATTCATATGTGAATGGTTGTTTAAAGTTTATAACTAACTACCTTTCTTTATAACGTGAAGATGGTTTCTTTATAAGTCTTTGTCCATATACTGTTGTGTTCTTTGGAATTGGTTGTTTTACAGGACAGAGAACCAAAAGGAACTTGAAGAAGGGTTTGGACCCTAAAGGACCTTCTCAAACGTAGGACCTAAGGTACGCTACCTCTTATTATAGAATTTGTTTATAATAGCATAATGGCTATGTGAATGTGTGTTTCTCTATATAGACAACTTTCAGTTTGCTAGGGTTTCAACCCAAAAGCCCTAGAGGAACATTTCCCTCAACAGAATTGGTGACTCCACTGGGGACAACACTCTTGTTGTTCCTAGTTTGGGTGTTTTCAAGCCAATCAGGGCTCAGTTGCCTATTTGCTTGCTGTTGCTGTGTGGTCTATTATTGAATTCTAAGTTTTGCCAGTTTCTCTAGTTTGTTTTTTATTTTTCTTGAAATCTTTTATATACGTTATTTTTCTTAGTTACAGAAGCGTATATATGCATGTTTCCTTAAGTTAACCCGTGTATACGCAAGCTTCCTTAGGATCAGTTGCGTATGCACGCAATCTGTACATAAGTACAGTTGTGTATATATTGCAATTTTCAAGATTTGTAATTTTTTTTGTCTCTGAAGGTCTGTTTGGTGGTTTGATTCAATCTAAACAGTGATTTTCCAGTATCAGTTGTTTGTTTTACAACAAGCATCTTGTTCCAAATTCTCTCTGTTTGTAAGGGGTATTGGTCTTGTTTTTGTTGTTGCAAGCATCATCGTTTTTTGCTGAAGCACGCAAGATTTCTTGTTGGAATCTTGGCTGCTCTGATTCATCTGGGTAGAAAGATTGGTCTCAATCTTTGTGTTAAATCTTGATTTTGGTGACTTTTTGTTTGCTTGACAAAACCGCTTTTTGTGACCATCCACTTCTTTGTTTCATGAAAGTTGTTGATTGATACTTTCTTGAAATTTTTCTTTTTAATATTTTTGGTCTTTGTTGCCAAAGCTTTCATTGCTTCTTTTGATTGTTAAGAGCATCTTTAAACACATTTACGTTTGTTGAGTTTTAATCCACCAACTATCGATAAAAAGTGGCATCCACTTCTTCTCCCGAAGTGCCATCCTCCTTCCTCGGACCTCCAGGAAGAGGAGTATCAACAGGCTTGCATCCATGCATGTTGAACTTCTCCAGTATCTCCCGAGCATACTTACCTTGAGAAACAAACAGTCCACCATTGCGCTACCATATTTCCAATCCTAGGAAATAGTGAAGGAGGCCCATGTCCTTCATCTCAAACTCCTTAGCAAGATCATCCTTGCATGAAAGTATCAACAACTCATCACCCGTTAGAATCAAATCATCTACATACAGTACAATGATAAGCAACTTACCCTCCACCAACATCTGGTATAGGTTAGGATCTGCCTCACTCTTGGAGAATCCAAGTCCGGTGAAATAGCTGTCTATTCGTGTGTACCAAGCACGTGGTGCTTGCTTCAACCCATACAGCGCTCTCTTGAGCCTGCACACATGCGACTCGCTGCTAAAGACCTCAAAGCCTTCAAGCTGCTCAATGTACACCTCGTCCTCAATGACTCCATTGAGGAACACAGTCTTCACATCCATATGATGAATGTGCCATCCCATCTGCGCTGAGAGAGCAAGAATCATCCTTATGGAAGAATACCTTGCGACAGGTGCAAATGTCTCCTCATAATCGATCCCCTCTATCTGTGAAAAGCCTCAGGAAAAAAATCTTGCCTTGTACTTCTCCACACTCCCGTCATCTGCCTGCTTAACTTTGTAGATCCTTCTCGAACCCGCCATTGATTTCCCTTCCAGTCTAGGAACAATCTCCCATGCACTGTTTCTGACAATAGAATCATACTCTTCCACCATGGTGTTTACCCATGCGAGATCCTCCACAACTTCCTCGAAAGAGGATGGCTCAGTCACAACACACTTACTCATAAGAGCCATGTATCCAGTGTACCGATGAGGTGACTGTCTCTGTCTACATTGGGCTGTAGGTGTTCCTACAACTTTCTCTGCATCTTGAGCCAGTCGCTCAGCTTCTGTCAAGCGCTTTTGCCCTCTGATGGTTGGCGCTGCATGAGTGGTCTCTTCCACTCCATGAACCTCGTCCTCTGGCTGATCCACGTCCTAAAGCTCATCCTTAGGAACTAAGAGCTCCTCATCTGCATGCAAGTGTAGTTCCCTCTCAAGCGAACACTTCATGGCTTTCTCCTCCTGGAATTTTATATCCTGTCGCACAATAGTTTTACCACTGTCTGGCAAATACACACGATAGTTGTGGGGCGTATCAGTGTACCCCACAAATATCCCAGCCTCAGTGGTCGGCTCCAACTTCTACCTGGAATCCTTCGTCACATGCATGTAAACGTTAGCACCAAAATCCTCAAATGAGAAAGATCAGGCTTCTTACCAGAATAAGCCTCCTCAGGTGTACTCATGCCAAGTATCCTATGAGGACAACGATTCTGCACATAAACTGCTATATTGCATACTTCCGCCCACAAGTGAAGGGGTAGGCCCTGATCATGCAACATTACCTGTGCAGCACCCACAATCGTTCTGTTCTTCCGCTCAGCTACCTCGTTCTGCTGTGGGTTATGGGGAGCTATGAGCTCTCTACCAATCCCTTCTGCCTTGTAGAAATCCTTGAACTCGTCCGAGATGTATTCACCACCATTATCACTCCTAAGAGCCTTCACCTTCTTCCCGACTCCTTCTCGACCAGTGCTTTGAATTCACAGAACTTTGAATATGTCTCGCTCTTCTTCTGCATGAAGAAGATCCAGCACTTACGAGAGAAATCATCAACAAAAATCACATAATACCTGTGTTTTGTTGTCGAAGCAACTGAGAAAGGTTCACACACGTCTGTGTGAATTCTCTCAAGGATCGTCGTGGCGCGACTATCCTTCTCGTGAAAGGTGGCTTTCACAAACTCCCCCAAAGTACACCCCTTGCACTGGTCTGACTGCGCAAGTGTGCCTTTAGGAAGCCCTGTAGTGATCTGCTGCAGTATCTTCAAGGCTCCATGGTGAACGTGACCCAATCTCCTGTGCAACAACTTGCCATTATCCCGGCTCACCAATCCTTCTGCCTTGCCTGCCATTGCTGCACATCCATCTACATGCAACTGATAAAGGTTCCTTACTCAAACACCTATCTTCCGGGTCTCACCAGTTGTCTTGCTGCGCAGGAAAGCTTTTCCCTTGCTGAAAACAACATAATACCCCTTGTCTTCTAACATCACCACAGAGATAAGATCTTCTTCAATCCTGGAACATGCATGACTTCCTTCAATACGAAGGGTTTACCAGACTCCCTCTCAAAGGAAATGGTACCGATGCCGGTTGCACTGTATCTACCATCATCGCCCATCTCGATGTGCACTCCAAGATCGTTGTCCTCCAGATCAGAGAACAAATCTCTATCTCCCGTCATGTGAAAAGACGCACCACTGTCCAAGAACCACACTGATCCCATCACACTTGAAACCAAGCATGCGATCAATGAAAAATCAAGCTCAAACTGAGAAGCTAAGGCCTCTCCCCCTGCAGATCCAGCAGCTTGCTTGTTCTTCTTCTTCTGCGGACAATTTGTGGCATAGTGTCCGTGTTGGTGACAGTGAAAACACTTCAGCTTGGACATATCCTGCTTCTTGCCTTTCACACCAGACTGAGAAGCTTTCTTTCTCTTCCATTTCTTTGCTTTGGTAGCCAAAGCACAATTCTCTTCATCATCTCCCTTTGACGAAGATCCGTCCCTAGTACTCCGCCTGATCTCCTCCTGCACAAGATCTGACCATAGTCTTTCCCATCCTAGCAACTTCTCCCGACCATTGACAGAGTCCTGATAGGAATGCCCACTCTTCGGAAGACCAAGGAGAGCCAAGCTCACCAAGTCCTCATCATCGACAGTAACCCCCACACTTCCCAGCTCATCTCGACACTGAGTGAACTTCGTGAGATACTTGGGAATACTGTCACCCTTCTCGCATTTGATGTTTCTGAGTTTATCTTTGAGCGCCGGCTTCCTCTGATCACTCTTGCTTTGGAATAATTCTGTTAATGATTTCCACATCAAATATGGAGTAGCCTTTCCATGGAGGCTGGACACAATGTGATCCTTCACGCCCTCCAACAGAATCCTTCGACATTTTGCAATCTTCTTTTGCCAAGCATCAGCTTGAGTAACATCAGTAGGCTTTGGGATATCCGTATCTATGAACTCCTTCAGCCCATTATCATCCAATACTGCCTCCATCCTGTCCTTCCATGCAATATAGTTTGGGCTGCCCTCAAGAGCATACTCCAATCGCAATCCGTTGAAAGACATTGTTGCGTTGTCACCAAGAAAACACTGCTGCAAATTCGAATTCCACCAGCAACCAATTCAACCGCCTCGGATCTAAGATTCGTGAGAACACAATATTTCTCGTACAGAGATTGACTGTATGGGATTTTACCGGATATTTCACCTTCCAAAGGAAGGATGAATCCAGAGGCTACCTGGACCGATTACAGGCTCTGCCTAGAGAAATAGAATGTAAACACTTCCTGAATAGTAGATCTGATGATCAACCGCTTTGATACCATGTAGAAATTTTGAATAATTTAACACATATTCAACAGAGATTATCCTGAACATGTACTATTGCGAAAACATACACAATACATAAGCTCCTCTACGTTGATCATCAATATAGCAGCATCAATAACAATAAAACATCAAGAGCATTCACACATTAACACAGTATGTATCCCGGGGAAAGCATCTCGCTAAAAACCCCAACTATCTGTATATTAATGATTGAGTCATGTAACATTACAAAGTACAATGCTTATCACAAGCAATCCAGTACCAGCTCCACCTGTTACACACAATACAGCTCAGATCTGAATCAATCACTGGCTCAAATCTCTTCCGCTGCTCAATACCTGCACAAGAACCAGTGATAATTCCAAGGCAGCCACGTCTTTCCTTGGCTAAATCACGTGAGAACAAGCTACAATGTGGGAAAACTCATTGGCATACTCAATCCCCTGATTTGTGCAAGATCTGGTGCACAACTATAGTCACAACTGATAGCAATCTGATTCTCTAACACCTGTCCCTGTTGAACTGAAAATGCACTGACATGCAACTGAGTTAACTGATGTATTCATTAGTTGTATTATGAGTTAATAACTTGTGAATTAATTAATAACTAATTCACCCAACTCATCTCTATATTATTCTCCAGTTAGACTAAATACAACCAATTTAACAAAGCTAAACTGAACACAACTCCATCAACTGCACCTCCAGTCCACTAAACTCAACTCACTTGAGTTATAACTGAAGTCATGCATGCAAATATTCAACTAACCCATAAGAACCACGTATTTCCTTCATGCAATTGCATGTGCCACATCCGTAGCTCGAACTGAAGTGCTCCAAGAGAATAAGATTAAGTTTATAGTCCAAATATTATTGTGAGATAATAATATTTGACTTTTCTATTTTTGACAGCCAGTCTAAAATAGACTTGATCACTCACACTGTGATCACTCACACTTTCATAAAAAATAGAAGTCCATCTATTTTCCCAACTTGATCAATCATCCATAAACAACAATCTGCAATCCATAGACATGATCCATATAAGTCTAAAAATAGACATAGTCTAAAAATAGACTTGCGCCAAAAATAGCCTGCGGGCCCACTTAGTGAAGGCGACTCTTTTCACTAAGCTCCATCATCTTGTTGCAATCTCAACATCGACAAGTTGCCCAACAAAGGAGGATCGAGCTCACTACCTTGGAGCAAGAGATCAACAACGGCCATGAGTCATGGCTAGAGCGGATCAACATCCACCTGGAGAGACTGTTGGAGAAGGCCAATAGAGACAAAACTATACTGAGGAGTATGGTTTATCATTACAGGGCACGAAACATGAGTGAAAAGGCCCAGATAAGGAGCTTGAAGGCAAAATTGAGCAAAGCAACAAAAGAGGCAAAAGAGCAAGATCGACTTCGAATCTTGGCGGAAGATTTTGTGGCCAAGCATAGCGCCTCTTAGAGAACCTCCAACCCAAATTTCAAGAAATTTGGGGCAATTTTGGTCACATGGTAATTTTTTGGTCAAAACACAGGTTTTTTCTCCCTATGCGCCACGCCAGTGGCACGACGCTTAGGATTGGGAGCTCCAAATGACAAACTACTTGCATTTTTGGATTCAGCATGCAAAATCACGACTACTGGTGCTTGGACAAGAAATTTGGGCATGATTTGAGTCTCCAAAAACACCCAAAAAATGGCCTCTCTGCCCCTATTTTGACACACAGGAAGCAGTCTTGGGAGAATGAAGATTTGGAGGGGAAAATGAGAACCAAATTTAAGAATTCCACTTGGATTGGAAAGTAGATAGGACAAGCTTTCCAACAAGCACACTTGGGTACATTTTGGACTCCTACAAGTGCCTCGAAATAGGCTCCAAAGTGGCGCGGCGCATATAGGAAAAAAGGCCCAATTCACCTCCGTTTCGCAAAATTTCGACTCGTGACTTTCCACAAGTGGGCCCGCTCATCTACATTTCACTTTTTCAGCACCTAAGGCAGAATTTAAAGTATTTTCACTCCAAATTGGCTTCTATCCAAGTGGCAAAGGAAGGAAAACAGTCACCCAAGCCATTTGTCATGTTTGTAATGTTGCACCTGTAGCTAATGGTTCGCTTTCCACCTCCATTTTGTAATGATTTGAGTAACTCCCCAACCCTTGGGCGTTCTATCTCCTCATGGCACATTCTATATATTGTATGCAAACCATTTGCAAAGGGTTGGTTAGCTTGTAACTTCTGGGAGAGTGTGGGAAAGAAACTTTTTTTCTTCATTGTATATTTTTACAGAGGATTAATGAAAGGCAATAGCTTTGTTTCATGAGATTCATCTGGTTGTGAGTGTAGGAAATGTGTCTCTTATGTTTCATATGTGTTTCGTTATGTTTCATAGTTCATTTCATATTCATTTCCAGTGAAATTTTCTAAGTTAGATAAGGTAGAATTCAATTTTATTGCGCTGCCTGTGGGAAAATTTCATGTTCAGTGTTCTTTCTTCTGTTGAAAAGGATTCATGTGTGTATGCCCTTTTCACCCTCCGAAAGCAATCTCTCCATTCCATGCTATTTCAAACTAAATTGCTAGACTTTCTGCCTGTCTTTCCTCACGAAGTAATCTGTGCCTTTGTATTTCATCCTCTGTTCATTGTCATCCGTTGGTCCCATACCATCCCAGAAACACAGTCATTCATAAAAATCGCTTCTTGTATTCATATTCACTTACTAGTCTAAGATCAATATTGCGTTGTAAGTCATCTCAGACCATTTCGTTTATCTATTCACTAAGCGTGACTCAAAGAGAGCCCTCTCCTATTCTGGTAGGGCTAGCTACTAGACTGAGTGTGGTTTGTGGTTACCCCGAATTTTGCCTTCCTTCAGCCTAAGGTGGATTTAGGTGCTAACATAGTGGCGACTCCGCTAGAGAACGAAATCAATCCCCTTAATTCTTGATAATTCTATGCTTCCGGATGATAAGTTTAGGATTGGGTAGGCTGAGTAAGTTGGTTGTGTCCTTTGATTTTTCTCAATAGCACGATGACATCTAGAAGATATACTAGAGTTAATCCAGATCCAGATCCTCCGCACATCTACAAACTCCCAATTTGATTTCAAGAATTCGTCGTCAAGAAAGCTCTATATCGCCCGTGTTCAAATCCCATTCATGCCCAGACACTTTTGAGTATATTGAAGAGCTAGAGTTTGATGAGCAGTTTGAATTATCGTTGTTCGAAACCAAATCCAAAAGGGCGGTTGACTCTATTGTCCACAATCCACAGTTTCTTGTAGACTTGGAGACGGAAAGGGCTATCCGGTCGATTGATAACTACATTGTAGCTCAACTTCAAACTCCAATTGCTAGTCCCTTACAATTTGTGCACACTCCTCCAACACCTCCGAGGACAAATCCACCAAGAGTGATGGCTGCCCGTTTTTCACCCCTTGTTCTGCCTCAAGTTTTAGATGATATGCCTGCAGATTACCAAAGCAAAATCCCGTTTTTTGATGGCACTCCTAACAGCATTACTGCTCAGCAACATGTGGACAGAATGGCAGACTTCTATGAACTTCATGAGATCGATGTGGAGAATGTGGCAATGAGACTTTTTGTACAGACATTTGCAGGTGAGGTGAGGAAATGGTTCAACGGTTTATCGGCTGCACGTATTGCTACCTTGGCTGACCTACAAAGAAAATTTTTAAACCGCTAGGAAGTGAAAAAGAATCATGTTCAAATTCTAGCCGAATATGAGCAAATCAAAAGAAACGTTGGTGATTCAGTCCAAGACTATTGCATTAGATTCAATTCAGTTTATAACGAAATTTCAGATCATCTAAGGCCACCTGTGGGACTAGCCATGGTGAAGTTCCCGGACGATTTTGATGCTGACATGGCTTATTAATTAAGAGAAAGAGAACCGGCCACAATGGAAGACATGCAGAAGATAGCGGTCAGTGTTGAAGCAAATCTGCTGACCAAGAGAGCTAGAGAAAAAGTAGAGAAGAAGGTCACCATTAAGAAAGAATCTTCCTCGGTAAATCAGCTACTTCGAAAGGTAGAGCAGATGCTTGAAAGGGTGAAAATTGACAAACTGGAGCCACAACTTAGAAATCCTAACTTTCGTGGTCAGCAACAACCACAATATATAATAAGACAGAGAGATCAACGAGCCCAAGAGTAGCCAGCACAACAGCCAGTACAAACACCTTTGTAGCAAAATTTTGTGCATGGACTAGAATCAGATGAGGACTGGAATGTAATAGGTGAAGAAAACCACCTCTTTAATACAGATGATTTTCCTATTTATCTCACTGAGGATGAGGAGTATGCAGAAAGTTTAGCTGTTCACAAAGATGTAGATTTCATTCTAGCAAATGACACCATCTTGGAGGAAGAATCAGATGAGTATCAAAGAGGCTATATGAATGCTCTGTCCACCCAAAAACAACAATATTCACTTAGAAACAGAGATGTGCGGGTCAAACCAATTCAGAAAAGGAAGGATGTTGAAGCATCAAAGAATGATTCATCAGTTGCACAAAGGAAAGGAGAGCAGGCGGTTGATCCGGAGAGTAGAAAATCACCATTAGCAGAAAAATCACGTCAGCAAGTTGCATCAAAAGAAAAGGAAAGGAAAGAAATCCCAGTCAAGAGGTAGAAAATGTTCCTGCTTTTAATTTAGAGAATGATATTTCTAAATTAAAGGTATCCATTCCCTTGACTGAAATAATGAGGAACAACAGTTATAGAGGACAAGTATCTAAAATGTTGAATTTGGATCCAATGTCCGACATGGTGAATGTCGAAGATGATCAACCTGAAATGATTTTTGGGCCAACATCGAATGGTGAGTCTCCTGATAGTGATGTGCCACCTTTTTATATCAGTTTAAGACTGCATGATTTTGTGTTACATAAATGCCATGTTCGATTTCGGAGCCTCTCACAATATCATGCCCAAGGCTATCATGGATAAGCTTGGTCTGGACATCACCCGGCAATACCATGATCTCTATTCGTTTGATTCCAACAGAGTAAGATGTATAGGACTCATCAAATACTTGGTTGTGAGTCTAGATCAGCTCCCAATGAAGAATGTTTTGATGTATGTTGTTGTAGCAGATATTCGTCCCAGGTTTGGCATGCTTCTTTCCAAGTCTTGGGTAGTGAAATTGAAAGGGACACTACAGCTAGATTTCTCCTATGCAACGATTCCGGTGTTTGGCCAAATGAGGAAATTGTATCGGGAACAAAAAATGAAATACATGATCACAAGAAGGAGAAACCAATAAATCATCCAATTAATTATGTACATACAGATTTAGAGTCTTTTGTTTTGTATTCAGATAGTTTCAATGATATAGATAGTCAGTTAGTAGAAGCAGATGATATTCCAGAAATAACAGAAAATTTCAGAGGAGTTTTAAAGAAAGAAGAACAAGAACAGCAGGACACCGTTGGGCAATCAGCTGAAAGTAATGGACAGCACGCAGACAAGGCAAAACAAACAGATTTTCAACACTTGCAAGAGGAGGAAGAAGGTTTGTGAACCATGGATTTTGATGGAGCAGTGGGAAATGATGGCGCTGGAATTGGAATTTGGGTACGCAGTCCTTTCTCCGCCCCGAAAAAAGTCCCTAGTAACGTGCAGGTATGCTCTTACAAGTTCGCTTTTGATTGTTCAAATAATGAAGCTGAGTATGAAGCTTTGATTGTTGGCCTAAAGATTCTAAGAAAGTTGAATGCTAAGAGGATTTCAGTATATGGCGACTCCGAATTAGTTATCGAGCAGGTCAGAGTCGAATATCAAGCAAAGCTTCCTAGGATGCGAGCTTACCGTAATGTAGTTCTAGACATTCTAAAATTATTTTTAGAATACACCTTGACATGTGTGCCTCGTATACAAAATAGTATTGCTAACACTCTTGCTAAGGCAGCAAGTAGTTTGAAGATCCCAATGAACTCTAGCAATAAATTCGAAATCCATGTCAAGCATCGTCCAACCGTTCCAGACAATCAGAGATATTGGCAAGTGTTCCAAGATGATGAGGAGATTGATGATTTTCTGCAAAACAAAGGCAATTTCAAAGAGACCTCAATTGATGTAGAAAATGATGATGGTAAAGGTAATGGTACAGATGAGGTGCAAATCAATGAAATGGATGTGTTACAGCTGAAGAACAATGTTATTCCTAAAGGCTTGATACCTTTAGAAGAACTCTTTGATCAAGATGATGTAGCCCACAAGCCAACATTGCATCCAATAGAGAAGGGTGTGGAAGAGGTCAACATCGGAACAACTGCTAATCCTAAATTAGTAAAATTGTCCAAAGCATTGCCACCAAAGATCAAGGACAAATATATTAGCTTGATGTCTTCATTTGCAGATGTGTTTGCTTTGGATTATTCCGACTTAAAGACATATGATACCAATATAATTCAACACACTATACCCATCAAGCCCAATCAAAAACCATTCAGACAGAAGTTGAGGAGGCTAAATCCAAAGTTGCTACCATCTACTGAAAAGGAGATAAACAAGTTGTACAAATCAAGGATCATTGTACCCATCATATTTTCGGATTGGGTATCTAACTTGGTGCCCGTACGAAAGAAGATAGGTGAGATTTGCTTATGCATTGATTTTATAAATCTCAATAAAGTTTCATTAAAAGATAAATATCCACTGCCAAAATGGACCATATACTTCAGCGAGTTGTGGGAGCATCTCGTATGTCACTACTTGATGGTTATTCCGGATATAACCAAGTTTCTATCCATGAAGATGACCGAGACAAGACAGCGTTCACAACTCCATGGGGAACCTTTCATTACGCTAAAATGCCTTTCGGTTTGAAGAAAGCAGGTGCCATGTTTCAACGTGCAATGGACTTGGCTTTTGTAAATGAGAAGGATGTCTTTTTGGTGGTGTACCTGGATGATTTGACGATGTTTTCCAAATGTGATGAAGAGCACATGTACCATCTTAAAACAGTCTTCCAAAAGTGCAAAAAATATGGCTTGTCGCTGAATCCGAAGAAGAGCTTGTTCGCCATGGAGAAAGGAAAACTACTCAGGCACATTATCTCAAAAAATGGCATTATTATTGACCCCGCATGTGTGCAAGCAATTCAGCAAATCAATCTGCCCCGGAATAAAAAAGAGATACAATCGTTTAATGCTAAGATGAATTTTCTACGTCGCTTTGTACCTAATCTTGCTTAGCACCTAAGAGAGATGACAAACATGCTTAAGAAGGACAACCAAGTGAAATGGACGGAGGAGGCTGTAAAATCTTTCAATTTGGTCAAATTGGCTCTTTCTTCAGCTCCAGTTCTAGTCAGCCCGGACTACACTCAGGATTTCATATTGTTTTCATTTGCTTCGGAGCATACTATGGTAGCGGTGTTATTGCAGAAAAGAGATGATCATGAAAGACCCATTGCATTCTTCGGCAGAGCTATAAGAGATGCAGCCTTAAAGTACAAGATCATTGAGAAGCAAGCCCTGGCACTTGTGAAGGCATTGAAAGATTTCCAGGTATATATTTTACATTCTCATATTTTGGCCTATGTTCCTAACGCTGTTGTCAAAGATCTTTTAGTGCAGACCGATCCAGAAGGAAGACGAGGCAAGTGGATAGCAGCCTTGCTGGAATATGATGTGGAAATAAAGCCCACAAAGTTGGTGAAAGGACAGGGATTGGTGAAGTTAATGGCTGAATCAAACTTGCACGCCTTGGACATAAATCTGATCGCTGCTATGTCCGATGAGAATGAGGAATAATCGTCAATTCAGGTATCTGAAATGTTTGCTCTTTCTCCATGGTATTCATATATCATATATGTGCTTAAAAATTTGTCACCACCGCCCGGCATGACTAGAAACAAAGCGAGAACACTCAAATTGAAGGCTGCCAAGTTTTGCATTCTGAATTTTGTACTGTATTGGAAAGATCCCGATGGCGTTTTGTTAAATTTTTTGGTGGAAAAGGAAGCAAAGAAGGTCATGAAGGACTACCACCAAGGAGACTGTGGTGGTCACCTTTTTTGGAAGTCAACAGCAAATAAAATTCTGAGAGCGGAGTACTATTGGCTGACATTGTTCGCTGATGTATATAAGATGGTCAAGTGCTGCCATAAGTGTCAGATTTTCGAAGGAAAGCAGAAGTTACAACCTTTACCACTTAAACCTATAGAGGTGAGTGCCCCTTTCCAGCAATGGGGATTGGATTTCATTGGTGAAATTCATCCTGCTTCTTCTGGTTAGCATAGATGGATCCACACAGCGACAGGTTATTTCATGAAATGGATTGAGGCAATTCCCACTAGACAAGCTACAAATGCAGTAATCATTTCATTCCTTGAAAATAACATCTTGTCTCGTTTTGGTTTCCCAAATAAGCTAATCACTGATAACGTAGCAGCTTTCAAATCAAAAAGGATGGTAGAGTTTTGTCATAAATATCACATCATTTTGGGTCACTCAACTGCCTATCATCCGCAAGGCAATGGATTGGCGGATTCTTCGAACAAATCATTGGTCAACATCATCAAGAAGTTGCTGGAAATAAATAAGAAGAGCTGGCATAAGAGGTTGGTCAATGCACTGTGGACAGATCGGGCCAGTCAGAAGAAATCCATAGGTACATCACCTTTCGAGCTTTTTTATGGAGTTGATATAGTATTTCCTACCTCTATCGTTGCCCCGGTAGTCAAACTTCTTTAGGAGGCCGGCAGTGAACAAGATCCCATGCAGAGAAGGTTGAACCAAATGGTCCACTTGCAGCAGACCAGAGAAGAAGTTTTCAAGAACACATCCAAATTGTAGGAGAAGATCAAGAAAATTTATGACATAAAAGTAAAGGTGGACAAATTTCAGGTGGATGATGTGGTGATGAAGTGGGATACAAGGAATGAGGAGAAAGGCAAGCACGGTAAGTTCGAGAACCTCTGGAAAGGTCCTCTCAAGATTGCAGCATATCGGGGTCAGAATGCCTTTCTTCTAAAGGAAATAAACGGGGAAGATTGTCCAGGAGGGCCGATCAATGGTCAGCTGCTCAAGCGGTACCATTTTTGAGTTATTAATGTTGCTTCCACTGTCACTCTAAATACCATTTTAATTCAGTTTAGTTAGAGTTTGTTAAGTTAGTCTTCAAGTCATTTCAATGTAAAATTTAAGTCAGTGTTTTGGTCATTTCAGTTTCATAAATGAGTTAGAGTCCTGTGTTATTCATCGAAATAATGACTCCAAAGCCCAATGGATGACTGTCTTGCTCTTCTAGAGATCTGTTGTTCTTGGCACCACCAAGGAGCTACCATCCCCCATTGGAGCCAATGTTAGAGTCGGTCTGGTCAGTCCTCCGTCAGAGATCAAAACTCTTTATGCATTTCATTTTTAGGTGTCCTGCTCCATTCACCCAGCTGCATTCTACTAGGGCATGCCATAATCTGACGGAAAAGGTCATGCTAGTCATTTCCCCTCATGTCTGGCTCTTGTTGGCTCAGGTCTTTTGGCAATGATCACTAAAGTCCATGACAGTTAAGGTCTGGTCCTTTAAAGGACAAAAGTCATTTTTCGATAGTTAGGTCTAGGGATTCATCAATTTGGTCTTCAAACATATTCAATAAAGCCATGCAGGCTAGAGTGAGGCCCTCACACCGTTATGATTCAGAGAGTTTCATCGTCATGTGGATAGATTTCGACTCTTCTTCAAAACTCTGTTTTGAAGAAAAGTCAAACAGTGTCATTGGTGATAAAATTTTCAAAAAAGTCGCCAGTTGATTTCTTCAGATGTAGTCATGATTTCCGTGGCCAAATGTCCTATCGTGCAATCCCTACAAAGAGTGCCGAAAATTTCATCATTTGAGCTAAAATTTCAAAGGGAAAGTGAAAATCAGTGTTGCTTTAAGTCAGTGAAAAGTGCCAAGACATAACATTAGAAAAATGGGTATTTGGAGAAGCAAAAATTTAACCCATGACTTCAAAGTCTTTATATACAAGTTTCCACCAAAATTAGAGGCATTGTGCAAATCAAGTTTATTGGGATACATTGCGAAGTGATTAGGAGTGCATCGTGCATGTTTGGAGCAAGTTGGAGGCAGTTTTTAGGGCGCGACGCATATACACAGGGGCGCGACGCACACAGAGCCATCCCTCAGTGTATTTTTTCAACGGGCGCGACGCGCACCCACAAAGGGCCAAAACCATGCCAAATTTCCTCAAATTGACAAGTAGGCTCTATGACATGACTTGTTCATCAAAGTTTATAAATGATATGGTGGTTTATGGCTATGTTTGAATGCAACAAAACTCATAAAATCGACCACAAGAAAACATCGAAGGCCATTGTTGCTAGGGTTGCATAATTGTGGTATTGAGGCCAAGGTTCCATTTTCATCCACCATTTTTCCCTCACCTACCATTTTTCCCTATCCTCCCTTTCTCATTTTTCCTATTATCCCTACCATAAAACACTACCAACCCTATTCCCTTTCCCCTCCTCTCATTTGTCAACATAACACCCCAAAACCCTACCTTGTCAAAACCCAAAACCCTACCCTATCAAATACCCAAACCCCCTACATATCCCTAAAAAAAATTCCCCCCATAACCCCTATTCCCATCACATTACTCCCCTCCTAATATTCCCTTTTGTTTCATTGTTCCCCTTGACAGCAGATATCATAAAAGCACCAAGCTTCACACCATCATCAAAGGGTAGCCTAAGTACAATACACACAGCAGTTATGGCATCAGAGCATTCAGCAGAGTATGAGATGGAGACACAAAGTGATTCTTCCTTGAAAGAACAAGCTCCCAGGAGACATCACAAGAGTGGCAAACATGTTAGGGATGATCCCACTACCCTCACTGAATTACAAGCATGCCCTCTTGCCATGTCATGTTTCCAGCACCTAGCATGTTTTGAATTTCGTCAAAGGGTGGCTAATGTTAGAGTTCATCATGAGTTGGCCCATCTTTTTGTGCTTCACCTACATGGAGGTCAGTCTATCTTGGCCGAGGTCACCTTCACATTGACACCCGAAACTATATTAGTGGCAACAAGCATACCAAATGTTGGATAACAATGGAATAAGAAGAAGAAGGTGGATAGGCAACACTATGAGGCTTACATTAAGGCCAGATTCTTGAGTCAGCTCACAATAGTCTTCCCATTCAGATACTTGAAAGATGAGTATGCTCCACTCATGAAATTGATCATGAAGTACTTCAACTGTGAGGGGAGGTTCTCTCGACTATATGCCTATCACATCAAGTTGCTCATGAACTTTACCAGGGTGAGGATGATGAACCTCCCATTTTTCATTTGTAGGAACATAGAGAGGATGAACACCTTCATGCAGCATAAGACCCCTCAGCATTAGCTTAATAGTGTTTATCACTTTTCTCTTATCCGAATTTTGGTGGATCATCAGTTGGGATTACAAGGCATTGCTTGGGAGGAATTCATCTCTCATGGCCTCTTCAGCACTTCACAGGTACTATCAGAGCCAGAGCATGAGATAGGTGGTCCTTCTCATCAGTATGAGCACCATGAGACCACGACTATGCCAGTATTCGTGACATATCAGAGAGGCAGTAGGAACTTGTTTGCAGCAGCAAAGCGAGTGTTATCTCCACCTGGGGTGAAAGAGGCCTCACTTTCGGCATCGACTACATAGGTAAAGGACAAAGGCAAGACGCCCATGCATGATGAAGGGCCATCAGGTGAACAAGAGATCGATTTCATCCTCATTCAGGATGATAATGCAGATGTGGAGAGTGCCCGACTTAGGATGACTATTAAGGAGTAGAACACGGAGATCCAAGACTTGTCACTCAATGTGGAGAGGGCCAAATGGATCATCAAGTATTTGGAGTAGAGGAACAAACAGTTTGAGGACTAGCATGAGATCATGGAGATGCAAAGCATCCGTGAGAATCGACAAGATGCCCAACAAAGGAGGATTGAGCTCACTACCTTGGAGCAAGAGATCAAAAATGACCGTGAGTCCTGGCTAGAGTGGATCAACATTCACCTAGAGAGACTACTGGAGAAGGCTAACAGAGACAAAACCATACTGAGGAGGATGGTTTATCATTACAGGGCATGGAACATGAGTGCAAAGGCCCAGATAAGGAGCTTGAAGGAAAAATTGAGAAAAGCAACAAAAGAGGCAAAAGAGCAAGATCGGCTTCGAATCTTAGCGGAAGCTTCTGTGGCCCAGCATAGCACCTCCTAGAGAACCTCCAGCCCAAATTTCAAGAAATTTGGGGCAATTTTGGTCACATGGTAATTTTTCGGTCAAAACACAGGTTTTTTCTCCCTATGCGTCGCGCCACTGACGCGATGCTTAGGATTGGGAGCTCCAAATGACAAATGGCTTGCCTTTTGGATTCAACATGCAAAATCACGACTACTGGTGCTTGGACAAGAAATTTGGGCATGATTTGAGTCTCCAAAAACACCCAAAAAATGGCCTCTTTGCCCCTATTTTGACACACAAGAAGCAGTCTTGGGAGAATGAAGATTTGGAGGGGCAAATGAGCTCCAAATTCAAAAATTCCACTTGGGTTGGAAAGTAGACAGGACAGGCTATCCAACAAGCACACTTGGGCACATTTTGGACTCCTAAAAGTGCCTCAAAATAGGCTCCAAAGTGGCGTGGCGCATATAGAATTTGGCGCCGCGCATGTAGGAAAAAAGGCCCAATTCACCTCCGTTTCGCGAAATTTTGACTTGCGACTTTCCACAAGTGGGCCCGCTCATCTACATTCACTTTTTGGCACTGAAGTTGGAATTTTAAAGTATTTTCACTCCAGATTGGCTTCTATCCAAGTGGCAAAGGAAGGCAAACAGTCACCCAAGCCATTTGTCATGTTTGTAACGTTGCACCTGTAGCTAATGGTTGGCTTTCCACCTCCATTTTGTAATGATTCGAGTAACTCCCCAACCCTTGGGCATTCTATCTCCTCATGGCACATTCTATATATTGTATGCAAACTATTTGCAAAGGGTTGATTAGCTTGTAACTTCTGGGAGACAGTGGGAAAGAAACTTTGTTTCTTCATTGTATATTTTGACAGAGGATTAATGAAAGGCAGTGACTCTGTTTCATGAGATTCATGTGGTTGTGAGTGTAGCAAATGTGTCTCTTATGTTTCATATGTGTTTCGTTATATTTCATAGTTCATTTCATATTCATTTCCAATGAAATTTTCTAAGTTAGATAAGGTAGAATTCAATTTTATTGCTCTTCCTGTGGGAAAATTTCATGTTTAGTGTTCTTTCTTCTGTTGAAAAGGATTCATGTGCATATGCCCTTTTCACCCTCCGAAAGCAATATCTCCATTTCGTGCTATTTCAAACTAAATTTCTAGACTTTCTATCTGTCTTGCCTCACGAAGTAATCTGTGCCTTTGTATTTCATCCTCTATTCATTGTCGTCTGTTGGTCCCATACCATCCCAGAAACACAGTCATTCATAAAAATCGCTTCTTGTATCCATATTCACTTACTAGCCTAAGATCAATATTGCACTGTAAGTCATCTCAGACCATTTCGTTTATCTATTCACTAATCGTGACTCGGAGAGAGCCCTCTCTTGTTCTGGTAGGGCCAGCTACCAGATTGAGCGTGGTTTGTGGTTACCCTGAATTTTGCCTTCCTTCAGCCTAAGGCGGATTTAGGTGCTAACAGACTGGGCCATCAAAAACTATCTCTCCTCCCATACTTTTCAGTATGAAGGTGTTGTTCCCTTGAATCTATGAAATAATAAAAGGCCCTGTCCAGAAAGCATCAAATTTCCCATGATTTCCTTTCTTTTCTTTCAGTGCATCCCATTTCAACACCAAATCACCAACCTGAAAATTATTTTCCTTTGCCTTCTTGTCAAAGGCATCCTTGATTCTCTTCTGATGTGTTGCAACCTTTTCAATTAGTCGTTTTCTAATCTGATGTAACTCTGTCAAATCAGTGATTCTTTTTGCCATATCTTCTTCTTCATCCTGCTCCTCTTCAAGGAATTTTTCCACAGGAAGAGTTAGCTAAATTGGAAATACAGCCTTAGTGCCATATACCAGCTTGAATGGAGAACTCCTTATGGATTTCTTGATGGTTACTCTATCAGGCCATAGGGCATACTTGAGCTTTGAATCCCAATTCTTTTTATTGTCCTCTAACAACTTTTTTATTATTCTTATCAGGGTTTTATTTGAGAATTATGCTAGACCATTTCCTTATGGATAATATGAGGTGGAATGAACAAGTTTAATTCCCATTGAATCACACATTTCCACCAATTCCTTAGCTCTGAAGGCTGCTACATTATCTGTTATTAACTTATGTGGACAACCAAATCTGCTGAAGGTATTCTCTGTTAAAAACTTTATGACCACATTATGATCAACCTTCTTGGTAGGGACTGCTTCAATCCACTTTGTGAAATAATCAGTGGCTACTAATATCCACCTGAGCTGGCCACTGGAATGTGGATTGATTTCTCCAATGAAATCCAAACCCCACTGCTGAAAAGGTCCTTTTTCCTGAATTGGTTTTAGGGGCAGGGATTTCAATTGCTACTTTCCTTCAAATCTTTGGCACTTGTCACAAGATTTAACAAAAACAAATACATCATAAAATAAAATGGGCCAATAGTACCCAGCTCTGAGAATTTTATGGGTTGTGGTTTTCCAATAATGGTGCCCTCCACACATGCTAGAATGAAACTGCTGCATAACTTCGATTGACTATTCCTTGTCCAGACACCTCAAAAATATTCCAGATGGATCCCTCCAGTAGAGCAGATTTTTATTGATACAATATTTTGCTGCCCTAAGCTTTAATGTTCTAGCTTGACTTTGAGTAAATCCTGAAGGGATTTCTAGCTTCAGTAAGAAGTTAATTATTTCAGCATACCAATTACATGAAGCTAAATTCTTGGCCACTAATTGCTTCCTCTATGGTTCATTTGTTTCCTCCTTTTCTGCCTGACCATTTTCTGCATTTTCATATAGGAAATCAATATCTAAAGACCTGCAATTTTCTTCAGCCAATAATTTAGCAAGCCCCTGACCTCTGACCAGCTTGGTGGGCTTTAGCTCAATATTGAATTCTATCATTTTTTCAATCCATTTTTCCATTCTTCCATCAACATCAAGTTGTGTTAAGACATCTTTTATTGCAGCAGAGGGCACATATGAAATTATTTTTGAATGCAAGATATAAACTCTGAAAGCCTTTAAGGTTTTAATAAGAGCATATGCCTGTTTTTCTATAATATCATACCTCAGTTCAGCATCCCTCAAATTCTTGCTGAAAAATGCCACTGGATGCTCTGGACCTTCTTCATCTTGTTGCAATAAAACTGCTGCAATGGTGTCTTCAGAGGAAAATGAGAAAATATGAAACTCCTTGTTGTAGTTTGGGCTTATTAATGTGGGAGCTTCCATAATAGCCTTTTTAATAGACTCAAATGATTGTCTTGTTGTTTCTGTCCATCTTACCTTTGACCCTTTCTTCAACATGGAGGTAACATGCTTTACTAGTTCTGCAAAATTTGGAATAAACCTCCTTACAAAATTTATTTTGCCCAGAAAAAACTGAACATTCTTCTTTGATCTAGGGACAGTAAAAGCCTGAATTGCTTTGACTCTTTCTGGGTCAATTTGAACACCTGCAACAGACACAACATGTCCTAACAACTTGCCTTCATTTAAAACAAATTGAGATTTTTTGGGATTTACTAAAATTCCAAATCTTTTGTACTTTAGAAACACTTTTTTCAAATGTTGCAAATGATTTTGATGACTGTTGGAGTAAACTATTTATCATCAAGGTAGATAAGCACAAATTTGTCCTTATCTCCCACAAATTCTATATCCATAGCTCTCTGAAAGGTGACTCCAACATTCATCAATCCAAAAGACATTTTGGCATACATAAAAGTGCCCCATGGAGTGGTAAATGCAGTCGTTTCTTGATCATCTGGGTGTACAACAACCTGATTGAACCCTGAAAATCCATCTAAAAATGACATCACTTTAGCTCCTGAGACTTTTTGCAGTAAATGTTCCATCTTTGGTAAGGGATAATTATCTTTCTTTGAAAATTTGTTTAGATTTATGAAATCAACACAGAGTCTGATTTCTCCACTCTTCTTCCTCACCACCACTAGATTAGCCACCCATTTTGAATATCTGAGAGGTACTATAATTTTGGCAGCCGGCAATTTTTTAATTTCTTTTTCAATTAAAGGAAGAAGCATAATATTTATTGGTCTCAGCTTCTGTTTGAAAGGAACAGTGTCTTTTTCCATAGGGATTTTGTGTTGAATTAAATTCTTATCATAAGTTTCCAGGCCAGTATACTCCCAAGCAAACACATCAACAAATTGCTTCATTAATTTGCAGTATTCAACACTTTGATCAACAGACAAATGAGTGGACAGATTCACATACCTAGGCTGACCTATAATTCCTATATCATGCTTACAAACTGCAGATTGGTCTTCTTTTTTGGCAGCTTTATAAGGTACATCATTTTGGTCAAATAGTCTTTCAAGAGGAACTATACCCTTAGGAATATGGTTACTAGGAAGCTAGACTATACTGTCTTTACCAATTTTATTTCTAAGCCGGGACTTGGGATTTTCTTCCAAGGCAGCATTCTCTTGGTCAATTTGCATCTCAGAAAATTCATCAATGACTTGAAGGAATCTATTCAATTCATTATCATCTTCAAAAACTTTCCAATGGTGGACATTATCAGGAAAGGATGGTCTATACATCATCTGTACTTCATAAACTAGTCTGGGAGGCATAGGAGGGACAAATAGACTAGTAGAAACAGCAAGGGAATCAGCCAGCTGATTTTACGCTCTAGGAATGTATGAAATACAAAAACTATCAAAGAAATCTTTGAGTCTCCATACCTCATCTCTATATGCTTTCAGCCTTGGGTTCTTCGCCTGAAATGTTTTATTTACTTGCTGGATGATCAGATCAGCATCTCCAAACACCTTTAAATTATTGATACCTCTATTTTTTGCTGCGTTAAGGCCCAACAGCAGTGCTTCATATTCTGCCATATTGTTTGTCACTTGAAAAACCAGCTTGAAAGACAGTTGAATGCTTTCTTATTGTGGAGATACTAGCACCACTCCTGCTCCTGCAGTCTCCCTGGTACATGCTCCATCAAAGAACATCTCCCAAATTTGACTTCCTTGCTCTTTCACGGCCTGAACTGTTAGTTTCTTGAGTTGTATCTCAGCCTTCTAAGATTCTACCATTTGGAGAATGCATGCTCCAAAATCAGTGTCCACTGCGTATATTGGATGATTTGTAAGATTCTTCTCATCACTAATAATGTATGCCAACTGTGCTTCTCTATATAGCCTCCTACTTTCTCCTCCAAACACTGGGACAATGGCATAAGATAGATCATTCTACAAGGTGCCACCTAGTCTCTTAATCCACCATCTTGACAAAAGCATACCAAATTTAGGGGGAACATCTGCCACCACTATGTCCATCACCATGCTCTTCATGGGAAACTGAGTTAGTGTAAAGGCTAGGTCTTTTATCAGTCCTATGCACCTCACTTTCCTTGAATCAAAAGAGAATAAATCACGATATGGTCTGGTGATATCAGGGCCTAACTCTTACATGACAGCTTTGGGCATTAAATTGTGGCTGGCCCCTGTGTCTAGCAGGCAATTGTGGAGGATTTTTTCATGAATGGTCAATGAGACATAAAAAGACGGAGACTTGTTATCAGCGAGTTCAATCATGGGGCTCAGCACAATGGCAAGCTTGTCATCTTGCAAATTGACAGAATCAGTGGAGGTCTGTTTGGTTTCTAGCTCAAGGGCCTCTAGAATAGGCTTCCTAAATAATTCACTCTTCACCAACTCAACCAGAGGCACAAACATTTTCAATTTCCGGACTTCTGCCTCAAGACTGAAAGGGAAAGGGGACTTATCAGGACCTCTTACCTCTTGAACTGGTGCTTTAAGGATGACTGGATTAGCTGCTGGTCTTCTTTGTTTGCTATTCTGTGGCTCTGTTTGGACAACAACTCTTTGTGCAGGATTCTCCTTGACATTTTTCACATTAGACCTCAACTTATATCTTTGTTGGTCACTGGTTTGCAGAACAGCTCCTCTATCCCACTCCTGACTATTTTGTTCTTGCAGCAATGATTCCTCATAAGCAACCAATGTCAAAAAGGCAGCACTACCTTTATCTTCCATACAGTGAATTTCATCCCCATCTTCTTCAAATTGTTCCTCCTCCATGACTACATTTTGGAAAGGAGATTGAACTTTCTGATCTTCTTTTGATTGTTCACCTCTCTGCATTATTTGTAACTGCTCATTTGCTCTTCTGAATGGATTCTGATTTCTTGGAGCAAAGGTGTTCTGCTGCCTTATTTTTCCTGAATTATGTTCAACCTTTAGCTTAGAAATTTCAGCAGTCAATGACTCTATCATCTTGGTCATTCTATCCAACTTAGGCTCAGAAGATGAGGTAGAGGAAGAAGAAGCCTCACTTGTCCTCCTCCTTCTATCAGCATGACTTTTAAGTTTTTTTGTAGCCATAATATTGGATTCTACTTCTAAGGTTGTATCCTGCATGTCTGCCAGAGTGGCACATCTTCTTTCTCTTAACAACAGGTAGAAATCAAAGTCAAAAGAATTGGCATATGTGAGCTTGACTGATGTAGGAGTCGGTTTTACCTCAGCTGGTATTTCACTGTACATTCTATTAAATCTCTTATTGAAATCAGACAAAGATTCTCCATTTTCTCTCTTCAGGTTACCAAACTCAGTTTGGTAATACAACAAGTCATGTTTATCTCCCCATTGCCTCAAAAATGCATCATCTAATGCTTCAATATTTGTTATTAATCTCTGGGGTAACTCTCTAAACCATTTTCTGACCTCACCATCAAGGCTCTGGACAAAAACTCTCATCCACACATCATTTTCATTTATATCTAAGTTATCAGCATAACTATAAAAAGCTTCAAGGTGTTCTTTTGTTGTTACTCCCTCTGTACCAGTAAATTTATGCATATATTTTTAATATTCTCCCATAGGCTTAGGATTTAGAGGGACAGGCAAGACTAGAGGTCCATATCTAGCAGCTACAATTCTCTCAATTCTAGTAGGTGCTTGTTGTCCTTCCATGATTGGAATATGTGGAAGACTATTAGCAGACTGAATAGTATGAAACAATGAGATGGACGGCAGAGATACAAGGATGTTATGGACAGTATGGGATGCAATCTTTGGACTGAGATCCAAAGGGGAACTAACTGTACAAGGAGCTGTTTGAATCTCTGCAGGTGATTCTTGACTAGTAATACAAGGTTCTAATTATTCAAAATGACTATTCTCAACTATGACCTCCTCTTGCAAAGATATATAAGATTTCTTAGGCTTACCTGATCCTGGTGCTCCTTTCTGTGAAGTTTTCTTCGATTTAACAATATTCTTAGGTGCAGGCAATGGTTCAGCTAGAGATTTCTGAGAATTTCTTCGAGTGTGTCTCACAAACTGAGCCAGATCTTCAAAGTGGAGTGGCCAAAGGTTGGACTTCCACCAATGGAGTCTCCAGACAGATGATTACAACCAGTAACTGTGTACAAACCTTGTCTGCCATCAAAGCTTGAAGCTGTGTCATTTTCCCAGGGAAGCTAAGCTTCGATTCTCCTCCCTCCGGCAACAACACCAATTAATGTTAACTCCCCAAGAAACTCACCTAGGTTTTATATCAGTGATGCTCGGGAACATTACAATCTCAAAAAAATGTTGGATAAAATGATGGATGAATGAAAGAAACGCTGCATATTCAAGCCAGATAACCACTCCCACTATGATTAACCCTAGACATGGGTGAACACCCCCAGACTACAAGGCTTTTAACCACCACTTACTCATAGTTTAAACAAAATGTGATCATGGAGAAGACTGACTACACCAGCAGATACACAAGAACCTGTGATGACCAGGTGCAACCAATTGAAAGGTCTGTAAATCTATTATATAATAGGCAGACAAGATGACAGCTCTCTATGCATTAAAACAATAGAAGCCTACGAGAAACTTCCATGAAACAATAAGATTCTAACCCAGAGGTGGGATGTCAGCCACTCTGCTGCTAAAAATCAACGACACATGAATTAATGCATGACATGCACAACCTAGAACATAGAAGAAGTGAAAAGTGAGCAAATGACAGCAAAAGAAGCTTGTATTAGTTGGAAATGAAAACCATATGCTGCAGGTTACATAGTAGTTACAGTCTCCAAAAGTTGAAGCTTACAACACCCTAACTCTCATCTCACACTCATCTCTTCGATTACATCGTTTTTCTGGGTATATATAGAATCTGTTTACAAAAATATCTCTACTAAGCTTTGCGTGGAGGTGTCTTAATGGATCACCAACCACATTTACAAAATGTCTGGGTTCTCTGATACACTCTGGCTATTTTTTAAATGAACAAAATGGCTCCTTTTGTACTTCAGTGTCCTTCCTGGACAGTTGAAATATTATCTTCATAATTTTCAATAACTGTTGTTGTCATTGAACTGCTCGAGGAGCATTCTCTTTGTCCTTGGACGTGCTATTCCTTAACTGTGGTAGCTGATGATTAAATGCAGGTAGTTGGATCATAAATTGCTTCTCAGCGCATACAAAATTGGCCAAAAACACAATGATATACATAAAAAATGGACGAAGGGCCAAGGAGGAATGATGGCCATTAGATGGTTCAGATGGATGGCCGAGATTGGGTCACGCAGGCCATCGGAAGACATATGTAGATGAAAAAGTTTGGGCCATCAGATCAAGCGAATTAATGGTGGATATTTGATTTGCGAAGGCTACTAGAAGGTATCTGAATAGATGAACGATGACCATTGGATCTCAGCGGAAATGATCCAATCGGCTTCCGGGAGACGGAGTTGACAACCGGTTAATAGGCGGGGGCCGGGTACGGCGACGGGAAGTGGTTTTCCCGCACCACCTTTACGCTAAAATGATTTACGTACATGCGAGCGCGATGTAATAAAATGAAGACGTGTGGCAGGCAGGAAACCATTGTCCCGGGAGCTAACAAGTGCGCAGAAAATGGAAGGGGAACAAGCGACTACCGTCGGATGATGAAGCGGGATGATCAGACGACACAAAATAATTGCACAGGTTTATTGTTGACACGACGGGTGATGTAAAAAGTAAAACTGCGGGCCTAGGCTCTATCAAACTAAGGGTTATAAATTATATTATATGCGTGGTGTTTTAAGAAAAACATAAGTTAATATGATTTATAAAGGGCTATCTGGGTTTTAACTTTTAAACATAAAATGCTCGGGGCTAAAGGGAAAAGGGGTACACGGGTTTGTCAAGGGATTAAGCGGGAAAAATGAAAAGGGGGAAGGGTAAAATAAATCTGCCATGAACTCCTTAGCCACCAAAACCCATTTTCCAAACAGATTTTAATCTTTACACACTGAATTTGTAGCATAGATAACAACTCCCACTACCAGAAATATTGCCAACCATTTTATTGACATAATCAGGCTTATCAAGGATGACAATAGCTCCACCTTTGTTAGCCCAGAGGACGACAAAGTCGAGGTCATCCCTTAGGGACTTAAGGGCAACAAATTCAGCCTTGCTTAGGTTTTTCTTAGGAGGTATAACCTTTCTAAGAACAACAGTGCAATTTTGTCTAATATTCTCCTTAACATTGTCTAGAAGGTCTTTGATCCTGTATTTGATACTACAGATAATATCATTAGTAGGAATTTTATTCGGGGCAAGGGAAACTTTGAGACCTCTATTAAGAAGACTAAAGACTGAGGGATCAAAACTCTTGCTCGAGAGATTAATAACATTCTTGAAACCTAACAAAGATCTTCACCACCACCACCACCACCACCACCCTTATTCATATTATTGTTATTATTATTATTAAGGGAAAAAAACCACCACCACCACCCTTATTCATATTATTGTTATTATTATTATTAAGGGAAAAAAACCACCACCACCACTCTTATTCATAATATTGTTATTATTATTATTAAAGGAAAAAAAGGAAAAGTTATTGTTAATAAGTGAAAAGGATATTCAATAGCGGAATTATTTTTAGGTTTATCAGGAATGCAGGAAGAGTAAAAATCTGCAACCAGAGCAGTGGAACAGGTATATTCGGAAGAAGGATATGATCTAGAGGGGGGGCGTCCACGTGGAGAGGGGGACGGTTGATGCAGGGAGAGGAAGAAGGGAGCAGATCGCGAAAGGGTAGGTTGGATGCAAAGACAAGAGTAGGCATTGAGGGCGATGCTATGGCCGACGAGGAGAGAGAAGGAGGCGATGTGATGGCACAAGAGATGGAGGAATCGGAGGGTTGGTTTAGAGAATCAGGGCACCAAGGTTCAATGGCCATTAAATCCACCTTGCCTATCAACAGATTTATCAACATATCTGCGAGATCTTTAAATCCAGAGATATTAATGGAAGAGATTATGTTGTGGGGGAGAAACTGAACATTATTGAGATTATGAGCGAGAGGTTACTGAAGATGGAGATGGCGCAGTTGATCGAGCCTGTGAAGAGGAGTAAGGTGTTGAGGACTGCGACGCTGTGGATCAAGACAGTGCAGAGGAATAAATTGTTGTGGACTGTGGTGTTGTGGATGTTACGGATCGAGACGGTGCAGAAGCATAAGGTGCGAGGAGGATGAAGAAATCACTATGGAAGGGGAAGATCTTGAACATGAATTATGCGTGCAGACCCAGTCATATAAAGCATTAACCTGCTCATTATTGACTACACTCGATGATGCAGGTCATAGTCATATTCGAAGCCGGAGGAGCGTATTCATGAATTTAATCACTTTCTCAAATTTAATCAAATGCTTTCTCTTGGAGGTTTATTCCAGCTGGAGGGCTTTCGCTACCGAATTGCCATCGATCACTTTCTAAAGGGAAACCAAAACCTTATTAGCTAAATGGAGAGAAAAAAGTCTGCGAGAAAAACAATCAAGATCCCTCCTTATTAAACCAATGGCAGATCTAACCAGAGTGGAACTGGATTTCAGAAAAATATGCTTATTCGTAGAGTTATTAAGAGGATGAGAAATATAGGAAAATACTGGAATCAATAATGCATCTCTATATCTTTTGAGAAATGTCAGATTGGATTTTTTCTTGAAAAATTGCAGTGGTGCCCGTTCAAATTGACATGCTTTGTCAGCGATTATAATGTTTGATCTAAGACTTTTGTGATCCATAATGTAGAAATTAGTCTTTCGGATTAATCACATTGTTCTGATTGGGTTGACGTTTCGAATCAACTAATGTGGTTCATCCTCACGACAATGTGAGAAATCAATTGATCTAGAGAATAAATAGCAGGAATGCATCATTGTTCAGGGTTAGCAGGAATGCATCATTGTTCTGGGTTAGCCGTTTAAAATTAGCCGTTGGTGAAATTATTACTTCGAGGGAGTTAGTTATAAAATAATTCATAACAATATTTATATAAAATTATTTGTTAAGGTTGACCTATTTAATATAAAATAGGTTGAAAACTAGTTGTTATTTTGATACAATAAAACAATCTATAAAAATATATTAAAATAATAATTTAAATAGAATCAAATGATAGGGATTGACCTATTCAATGTAAATTTGGTTAAAAATAATAGAAAATAATCAATTCAATATTATAAATTAATTATCAATCTTTATAATGGTATTACATCAAAATAATTAATTCTTTATAATATTATTAGTTAAGAGGGACTAATTCAATATTTCTTAGGTTGAAAACTCAGTAAAAGGAATGATTTCAAAATAGAATATTTAATTTCAATAAATTTTTCAATACCTCTAAAAAGATTATTAACCAAAATAGGAAAGAGGAAACCTTATCCTCTTTGAAAAAGAGGAAAGAAACGCTGACCAAAAAAGGTTTCAAATGAAATAATTGAAGGTTGATAACAAAAGAAGATGAAGAGAATAAAAAAGAAAACAGGGATAGAAGAAAGAAGGAATCCAACTTTTACTTAGTTTCCAGCCATCATCCCTATTGAGGTTTCTTGCATGCCTCTCAACATCAATTGCTTCCCATAGTTTCCTTTGGTGGAAATGATCTATTTTAGCGATGACTTTGGATTCTTCAATGCACACATGGTGTTTTGATTTCTCAGCATTTTCAGCAAGGGCTAACGTGTGGGAGCGACTATGTATGATGTTAGTTGCATGTTCATTGATCCTTTGTCTAATAGACCTTCATGTTTCTCCAATGTAGGGAATACCACAAGAGCAAGGAACGAGGTAGGCCCCTTTCGAGTCTTTAGGGTCAATAGGGTCCTTAATAGACCGAAGAGAATTTTTAATGGTATTGAGAGGTTTAAAGGAAGAAGAGACATTACTCTTTTTAAGAATATGGGTAATCCTATCCATGGTACCTTAGATATATGAGAGATGAACCTTAGAGATAGGATCAGCCTGAGTGGGTTTAACCCTAGGTTCTTTACTTGCTCTGAGAAAGGCCTTGAGGCTTTGGGGTCTCTTATATCCATTAAATTCAAAAACCTCAAGAAGATGAGATTTCTCCTGGTTAATGTGGTCATCATCAAAGATTCTTAGAGCACGGGTAGCAAGTGTGCTGAGAACCCCGAATTTCTAAGCAGGGAAATGGTGAGAACTGGCATGGAGACACTCTTTAGTGTGATCTTATTTCGAAAAACTTGGTGACAGATGGAACCATCCTCCTTTCTCGAAAGGAGAATGTCGAGAAAGAGAAGGCGACCATTCTCCTCAACCTCCATAGTGAATTTGATGGAGTCTGATTGAGAGTTAAGGTGGTTGAGAAATAGATCTAGTTTCTCTCGACCACAAGGCCAGATGACACAAGTGTCATCGACAAACCTCTTCCATTTTTTAGGATGAAATTTAACATAGGCTAGGGCCTTGGTCTCAAAATATTCCATGAACAAGTTTGCGACGATAGGAGAGATAGGGAACCCCATCACAACACCACAAGTTTGTTCATAGAACTCACCTTGGAAACTAAAGAAAGTTTAGGTGAGGCAAAGGACAACTAACTTGGCAGTGTCTTTATCGGTGATGCGATTAATGACATCAATGGCTTCTTGGATGGGGATTTTGGTGTATAAGGAGATGACATAAAAACTCACCAATAAATCTCCAGGATCTAATTTGATATCTCTCCACTCTTGAACAAAGGAGGCAGAGTCTTTCACAAAAGAATCAATGCACCCAACAAGAGGTTTGAGCTTTTGGGCTAGAAATTTAGCAAGAGGATAGGTAGGCCTACCTATGGTGTTAACGATAGGTCTTAAGGGGGCCCCAGATTTATGAATCTTTGGTAGGCCATAGATTCTAGAGGTAAGGGGATTTCTCTCAATGAGCTTCCGGGAAAGGGGATTAAGAGACAAATCTACTTTAATATCAGATGCCACCACCTTAGAAATGGATTTAAGGGGATTCTTTTTGAGCTTGATGTAACTCCCACTACCAAAAATATGGTCAACCATTTTATTAACATACCCAGACTTATCAAGGATGACAAGAACTCCAACTTTGTCAGCCCTGAGGACGACAATGTCGGGGTCATCCCTTAGGGACTTAAGGGAAACAAATTCAGCCTTGCTTAGGTTTTTCTTAGGAGATATAGCCTTTCTAAGAACAACAGATAGTATAGTCTCTTGACACTTTCTAGAAGGTCTTTGATCCTGTATTCGATGCTACAAATAATATCATTAGTAGGAATCTTATTCGGGGCAAGGGCAAAATTGAGACCTCTATTAAGAAGACAAAGGCTGAGGAATTAAAACTCTTGCTCGAGAGATTAATAACATGCTTGAAACCTAACAAAGATCTTCTACTACTACTACTACTACTACTATTATTATTATTATTATTAATGTTTTTACTAATACTAATACTCTTATTCATATTATTGTTATTATTATTAAGCGAGAAAAAAAAAGAAGGAAAAGTTATTATTAATAAGTGAAAGGGAGGAGTTCAAGTTACTATTATTGATAGTGTTCTTATTCCTAAATCTATCGGAACTTCTGGAATATTTATTAATGTTATTTTTAATATTGTTATATTGTCTTTTTGTCTTTTAATGAGTGAGACAATATTCCATGGGAGATCCATCATAGGTTAGCAAGAGGACAACAAGGAGGTAAGTGTACAACTTAGAAGGTGTTGTGAGTAGGACTATGGTCTCCCATAATATTAAAAAATGCTAAGGAATATGTTAAGTCTTTTGATTCCTACCAAAGATCCATATGACCCTCTAAGGGACATGGAATAGTATCACATATTATGGTTACATTGCAACCATTTGAGAAAATGATAATGGAATTTATTAAGCCCATAAACCCACTAGGTAGGCACTTAAGGGCTTGATACCATCATTATGACCAACTATCTTACCATATGGGTAGATATGGCACCAACCTCACATTACAACATGGATATAGTTATAAGACTTATCTTTGAAACCTTATCTCCATGTTTGGGTGTTTGATGATTTTGAGAACTAATCAGCGTAAGCATTTCATGGGAAACCCTATTAGGACCTTGACTCAAGAATATATGGTGCAAACACACACTAGCAATCCTTATTATTTGCAAGCTAATGGGACTATCGAGGCCTTCAACAAGATACTTGATAAGGCTCATATGAAGGTTTTTGATGCTAACCAGGATGATTAGGATGAGAGGGTTCATGCAGTGATTTTGGCATATTAGACCATGACCAAGTAAAAAGGGACCACACCCCTTTTAGTTTGGTCTATGGCAGAGAGATGGTATTGCCTACAAAACTACTCATGCCAATTTTTTTCATAGTGTAAGCTACATAGATTTCAGAGGAAGGGTCATGTCAAAGTTGACATTAAGAACTTATGAAACTAGTGGAATATCATTTCTTAGAACAATATGACTATGATATTGAGAATTATTCGTGGAAGGCATGGAACAATCACCATAGTGTAACTTGGTGTTGCTCTATAGTAGAAAGTACCTCAAACACTCTATTAAGTTATAGGTGCATTGACTAGGACCTTTCTTGATCACAACCATCTAGGATTTAGGAGCTATATAATTGTCTTAGCTTGATGGAGCACTAGTAGAGTTGGGTAAACAATTATTGCTTGAAACCTTTCACTTGTCCACATTGATAAATTGTGAATCTCCTAAAAAAGAGAACTACAATATTATGGTTTATGTTTTCTTAATTCATTAAATAACGTTTTTATCCCATGGATCAACATATCAATCTAGTCACATTAATTTGGTAAATCTTAGCCCTATGGTTTATGAGGTATTGATTCAATAGATTTTAGTTAGGTATAAGGTTAGAAAATTTGAGTTTGCAAGTTTCTACAATGTTCTTGGAAAGTTGGGTGCCAATGTTGTGGACAAGGGGGTAAGTCTCATATAAATTGGTTAAATTGTACAAAAATAAGGCACTTGAGTCATTTTTACATTCTAATAGGCATGGTCGTGTTACCAATAATGATTCATTTAAAAAATTAATAGTCAAAAAAGTGAAAATGAGGAGAGTACAAGCTAAGGGGTAGATAATATGGTCAAGTTGACAGTTTGATTGGTTGTATCATGTTGTCATTCGAATAATGATGGTAATATGACAAAAATATAACAAAATAAGGTTGTTATTACTACCTCACTCTAGTTATTTTTTCAAACTTTTGGGAAAGATATGATTACTTTCAAATTTATTAAAAGATGTGACAACTTTTAAAATTAAAGGAAACTAAATCATTGTTGCCCAATACTTGGTTTATATAAGCTAATACTGATGAATTTTTAAGCCATTTATAGATTGAAAGCCTAAAAAATAATAGAAGAATCTAAGAACTCGTGAATATATAGTTGCTTCCTATGCATAAGAATGGGAACTAAAGAGCTCAAATCTAAGAGATAATTGGAGCACTACCAATAATGTCTACAATAAGGGAAATAAAGACAAAAAGTATGGGTATAAGTAATATTAAGGTAATGCCAAAGAGGAGAGAAACCATCTTTTAGGAATCCATCGACACCCAAGTCCTGAATAGAGGGATTTAAAAGGAAAGCTAGAGCAAACACCTAACATAGAGCATGACTTCACAAATGTTGAGTATTTCTCGAAGTTATAGCATGCATGTTACATGTATTAAGTTTCATTGGTAAATGGAGAGAGAAATATAGAATTGGTTGATGAAATGAAATCACTTCATATATCCTCACTCCTAAACATGTGATGAGTCTCAACCTTCGAATCATAAATAATAGTGAAAATTTGTGTTAAATTTCTACGAAGTGGAGTACAAAAAGGAAGCTCATGGTTAATAAGCCATACCCATTCTCTTTATAGCATATCTGAGACCTCTCTCTATGGATGGGCCAAAAGCTGACACAACATTTCAATAACATAAAAATGATAAGAAATTCGGCAGGGAATACCTATGCACTTGCTATAAATATCGTAGAGGCCACAAGGGGGATGACAATCCCCCCCATCAACATGATTCAAGTACAAATGGTGGCCAAGATTCTCACATACTACATGATGAAGACACAAAGAAAGAGATATTGTAATATATACAGTCTTTTAGTAGCAACAACATATTGAGAAGGATGATGCTTGGATTAGAACCAATTCTTCCAAAATGAGTTCATTCAAGCGACCATTGAGGCCCATGCAAATGTGCTACCCTTCAACTATGGATACTTATTACTAGATTTTTCCATGTTCAATTGGGAGCTACCATAAGGATGCCAAATCCTTCAAATAGAGAAAAGATTAGTCCCAATATAATTTTCACCCTAGATGGCAAAAAAAAAAAGTAAATCACCTAGAATTTAATAACAATGCCTTCACGTCGTGATCGAAAAGGATGGTGGTGATAACTTGGTGTCAACCTTGGTTCCCTAACAAGTTCATTAACCACTACCATAAGTGGTAAATGTTTTAGGCCATAAGATACAATAATTATGGAGGGACCATAAAATATGGAGGTAAATCCATTTCTATATATCCTAATTATTAACTTTGTTAGGTAAGAAGCATCAAAGGTAGCCCAAAATGAAGACCACCATTACAAATTGAGGAGATTTATTCCTTTTCATAAGGAAAAAGTAACATGAGGCAGGAGGAAAATTTGAGAAGGTCCCCATATTATGCCACAACCCATTTCCTATCTCAATAATGCAAGAGAAAAGAAAGAAGAAGGAATTATAGGTAAGGACCTCTTGAAGCTAGGTTGTGGAATAGGGGTAAAAATATTAGGTGACCATCATTGTGTAACCTACATTTCACATGACCCACTTTGGAATCACACACAATGGAAATTGAATGGGGAAAAATGAGAAGGGATTACCAAGCTAGTATATATCTTGACACAAATCGTTATCACAAAGAAGCCTTAACTCACCTACCACTAGATGTCACCTATCTAGCGACAAATATGAAAGAAACAACCCTCACATTAAAGGATCCCATAATTAGGACTTTGTAACATTAGCTAATGGTAAGCGCCACAACCCCTCTCATTAGTACAATTACATGAGGAAAATTCAACCAAAATAGGTCCCTACAAGTATATTAACCCCATTTAAGAACAGAAAGCCCCATCACCTATGGGAAATAAATAGATATAGATGAACCCTCGGGACATAGTTGAGGGTAAATAGACATGAAGGATCAAGCAGTGAGAAGAAGGCAATGACTATATTGAATTTTGTGACTTAAGTTGTAGGAGCACTTAGACAAACAAACAAAGAAGAGAAAAATGAAACAAGTGGATATGATAAAGACTCTAACAATGACCTAATTAGTGGTTTCAACGAAGTGAAAGAGAGAGTAGTAAGGAAAGGAATAAGAGTAAAATCAAGTACTTGAGGACAAGAAAGGGTATGGGACAAACATAAAGCAAATATATGATGTGATATAGGATGTTCCACTTGATGTTATTGAGACCCATGACACTAGCATCCCAACCCTATCTATTCTAGAAATGCCCCTAAACAATATGACTACCACGTAGGTAATCACATGTGTGGCCTAGACCACGACTACCAACTTGAATCAATGCAAGAGTGCTAGAAGGACGTCAACATAGTGCATTACATTATTGCATATGTTCAACAAAAAAGGAGTTCATTTATCTATCTTTGTGCCAATTTGGACCTTGATTACAACAAGGTGAGAAAAATGCAAAGTGAAACAACAACAATGGAGTTTTCTTGGACCCAATGACGTAGTTTCATTCCGAATCATCCCAAACTTTGAACATTAGGTAGGTCCTAGTAGAATACTGAGTCAAATAAGATTTCATTTCAAGTAATGGAATTTGGCATTACTATTGTGAATGGAGAGGGATATAACATACTTTAGAATAGAGAATAGCTAGTTGTAGGTGCAACTTATGACATGCTAGAGGAAGTGGACAACTAACTACAAGATAATATACCCATGGAAGACTAGATTGAGCTAGTTTCTAGCCAACTCATCCATATGTGGTTGACCATCAAAGAAGAGGGTGCACAAATTAATGAATTGCATCTAAAGAGCACCTTGAACAAGATCAAAAATCAATTCTAGCAGTTAATCACATATATAAAGAAGTATAAATATAATCTTGTTAATCATTTTACCTAACAAGGGAAAATGATGAACATTGAAAGAGAATCTTGTGGGGAACAAGAAAGCCTCTCCTCTTTTTTATAGAGGTAGTACTCCTGTCTTTATTGATGGAATATCATTCTCATTTCCTCAAATGAATTGTTCTAAATTAGATAAATATATCATTTTTCATCCATCTCAATTATTTTGGAGTGGAAAAAGTGGACGAATAAGCTCACAAACCATTTTGACCTACATGGCCTAGTTTCGAAAATTGGGGTCTAAAACCTTCTAAGAGTATTTTGAGGCATCAAATGGAATTTTTGTGGGGTAAAATTTTTACACTTAAATGAAAATACCTAGAAGAGAAAGATGAAAACAACTAGAAATCAGTTATTGTCATTCAAATTCACTTTGAAAATAAAGACTCGATGATTGCTAACTGAGAAGAATATATCAAAAGACTCAACTACGAAGGTTCCTTTACTTACTATGTTGGAACGGGGTTTCTCTTTCTTTCTAAATGTTCTCCACATATTTTTTATTATCCTTTCGTTACCTTCTTTCAACTACTTTATGGTTAGTGTTTTTCCCCTTTGTGCTAATTGAATTAAGTCCCTTTGGTAGATATAAGCTTTATTATTTAATCCTTAAAAAAAAAATCCCAATTTAAACATTCAAAATTTTCTTTAAATTCATATTTTTTTTAAAGTAATATGTTTCCAAGTTAGAAATGTTAAATACTATAAAAAAAATTCCAGGATCATAGGTGTTAGCTCATCCATCGAAACCATCTCTAAGTTGTTTTTCGTGGCTTTGTATTTCCAACGAACTCTTGTTTTCCCAATTTGGACATTGGGAACTCAAGTTATGAACTCCAAAAGTTAGTGACTTAGGAACCATTGATCTGCTCCACATGAATCTTGGTCGTTGATTTATAAATATTTGATATTTATCGCATTTTCAATGTGGGAGGGAATTTGTAACAATTTATAGGGAAACAAGATCCCTATATTATATGTGTATCAAGTAGAAAGATCCATGGATCCTCGTGTAGCTTGTGTATATGGTAAAATTTTGGTCACCACATCGGCACCCAGCCATGTAGAGAGGTAAAAGTAAGATTAGAAAGTATAAATTAAGAAAAATGTTTAAGTATAAACTTAGTAATGTGGCTTCCAAAGGCCCGCAACTTGCATGACTAGGGATTAAAAGTAGAAGTAGAAGTAAAATGACTAAGTAAATAGAGTATTGCATGAGGAAAGTAATGGAGCAAGGTGAAGAATAACTAATTAAATAGACATAAGGTTGAGAAGAAAGTAATGGAGTGAAGTGAAGTGAGGACCACAACCATAAAAGAAGTAAAAAGTATGTGTAAAATGGGTGCAATTTGTAGGTTGCGAAATGCATGTACAAATTGTAGATTGCAGAAATGGGGGTACAAATTGTACATTGTGCAAATGTAGGTGTAGAATGAACCTAGTGAAAAGAACAACCTACAATTCACATGGGTAAAATTGATTCGAGAAATAAGTGGGTGAAAGTGTAACCCACAACTCCTAAGAATAAGAAAAATACAAAGAAAAAATAGTTAAGTAATGACAGGAGGAGAGACTAATTCATGGTTAAGTAATCAGAAGAGAAATAGAGGCTATTTGTTAGTCCTTTATTATGGCTTAATTTTGCTATGGTTTACCTCTATATTTGTTCTTAGAAAACCAATTCAAAGTCACTTTGATAATTTTTAGTTATATTTTTCCCAATAAACATGTTTTCGATTGTATTTTGTTAAGTCATTTATAATCTTGGAAATTTATGAAAACAAATATTGTAAAAAAAAAAGAATTTACAAAGCAACAATTTTCATAAATGATCATTTGTTTTCATATGTGCAATCAACATAGGAAAAAACTATGACATGGGTTTTCTTTCCCAACATCTTGATATGGATGAACGCTTATTCTCTTGCCTAAAATCAACGTCAAGATGCTTGGTCAATGTGGGAAATTTTAAAGACAAAAACGCAAGACAATTGGATATTTTCACCGAGATCTAATTATGATCTATTTACTCCATGACCTAAGAATAGCATAAGCCGATTTGATCCATATATAGTCCCAAGATAGTCTATAATAATAATTAAAAAGAGGATTTTTAGTTTCATTTTTGCCCATAAAAACAAGAAAATGAAGCTTAATAAGTAAGTTTGAAATTTTAAATATTGAAGAATTATTCTAGCGAGTTTTGTGTGCAAATACTTCAACTTTGAAGCTTTGTTTCAACTTCATTTCATATAATATGTGTAGCTTTCTTGATTCCCTAATATTGATAGTATCTAGTGTGCATGCAAAAGAGTGGAGGGCCCCCACAACTTCTATTTGTGCACTCATTTCATTTCATGTTCATCTTGTATATGTTGTTATATCTTATTTATATGTTTCTCTTTCATATTTGTACTTCAAAGTTTTCAGTTTCCATTATCTTGTTTATACTTTCCATCTTATGCCATTATATTGTTAGTTTGCGCATAAATTTTTTGTCCATATTTCATTATATTTTCTTGTCCATATTTCATTATTAGAGTGTTTTACACGAACCAAATTATCATAGAGTAATTTCTATTAATGAAGACAAGTTAATTGATAAGTTAAGCAAACAAGGAGTGTCATCCATTACTTTCCTTGGTGGAAAAGGCCCCAATTCTCTCTTAGCTTCTCACTTAGTGTTACAAACAATGTAAACTTTGAAACCAGAACTAGTACTATTACCTGTTTCGTAGAGATAGCAAAAAAATGACCTGATTTTGAAAAGGGGTGATGCAGAACACACATGTTTTTTTTAAAGCATAGTTTTTGGAACTTTAATTTTTTCGTGTACATTACATTTTAGAATGGTAGCGATTTTCATGTTGATTTTAAAAAATGAGTATTCTGCATTGCACCCTTTTTTAAAAGACCTATTTTTTGACTTTAAATTTTCTAGTGTATGAAATGTAAATAATTATTTTCTAAATTTGATATTTTTTGAAGTGGTCGTTTTATTCATATTTCTTGTTTTCTATTTAATTTTAATTTTTTTTGTAGTGGGGTTTTTATTGTTTTGCAATTTCAAATTAGAAAGTCGATAGTTTGAATTTTAGATAATCTACATATTTATACATCCTTAATTAATTTTTCAATCCACATGAAATAATTGTTTCTAAAAAACAATATTTTTTAACAATGGACATAAAAATAACCATTTTTAACATAAATATAACAAAAAAAACTACAAGTTTTGATAATTTTTTGCTAGAATTGACATGTCAAAATCACAATTTTTATACGAAAATTTTAACTAAAAATGGTTAAATCATAGTTTTTTTTATGAATTTCATGTCAAAAAATTAATAATAATCACCTTTTTTTTCAAAAAATAATGATTAACTTAAAAATCAATGTGAAAATCACAAATTACAAATATTGAACACATAACAACCTTAATTGATTGATTATTCTTCTCATAAAATGTCAAAGTCAAAACATTACAAAGCTTGATTTCCAAGCATAACTTAAATTTAATCAACAATGTCACGTAATCCAAACTCTTCATTCTCCAGAGTTTCATCATTGTCTTCTTCCACAATATTTTCTTCTTCATTTTGCTCATTTCCTCTTCTAATGGGTCTTTGATGTCTGCGAATCTCCCAATGTATGTCTTTCCAAACATTCCATGTAATGGTGGTTGGGGTTCCTTTGCCTTTTTTGCCACACGTGATTCACTAAAGTCCCCTTTTTTCAACCCATTTTCTTTCATTGCATCTGGAAGAAATTGAAGAGCATTAATTCTTCGCTGAATGAAATTGCATCGTAATGGATCTTTCTCAATTGCAATGCAATTTCTTCCTTTTTGAAAGCAACATGCTACTATTGTACCTAATTATCAAGCACAAAAAAATAATGAAGTAAATCAATAATTGTGGTTTTTGATAAATGTTAACTATCTCTCCTTTTGTTTCTTTGTCTTCATATGTTAGTTTTCTCACAACAGCATCATAAGTCAGTATTTGGCTATGATTCTTTCCGTCCACCTGATTAAAAATCATAGACATATGGCTATCATCTTTTTCCCAACTATCAACATGAATGAACTCACAGTCATTTATAAATTGTTGATCTTCATTGTTAAGAAGATTTGACTTTTTCCTGTAACATGAAATAGTAAAAGTTCACTTAACTTGTACATAAATGAATTTTTCAACATTAATCAAATATTCCTTTTAAAGATCTTACCATGTAAGCCGAATCCTTGAATTTGTTTTCCCCTTGAAGCTTGACAATATCATTGCCAATTGTGTGTCTGAATGAAATGCCACAAATCTCCATAATGGTGATGACGTCACTTCTACAAATCCCGTAACCACTTTATTAAAAGCTTGATAAGTATAAGGGTCACTATCATAGTAAGTGTTTGGAATATTGAAACCATGGGAAATATCTGCAATAACTAGGGCATAATCCCTTTTTGGTATGAGTTTAGCAATGTCTTCACAGTCGCCTTGTATTACTTGATATTGAATAGTGTCTAGCCCATTCCAAATGAAATGATTAAGAGTTGGATCAAGTTCAACATTCTTAATATGTTGCTTCCTCAGTCTTTCAATCTTTATTTTTTCAATAAAAGTCTTGAAACTGTCTGGTGCTCCATTATCTTCCTTCCTCATCTTTTATCAAATAAACAAATATATGTGTAAGTTTTAAATTAAAAATAGTACACAGATGAATAAAACTGAATTTATAAATCAAGATACCTTTTTAAATGCAAGATAAAAAGCTTTTAATGTTGATGTAGAACTTGAATCTGGATAGTTGCGTACAACATCATCCCAACTATCTTCATTCAACAATCTAACCATTTGTTCCTGAATTTTCATGTAAAATTTGCGACTGCATAGATAAAGTAAGAAAAAGTTAATATAATGATATGTATAACAAATACTACCAAGAACATGTTTTATTTAAAAGATAGCTATAATCTAGAAATAAATAAAAATAATTCAGCAAACTTACTTTTGAAATTCTTCAGACATGTCTTTCAATGATAATTCCCCTAACCTCACACGAGATAATATTGTTTTAACAATTTTTTCATCTTTCACTCCTTGCATCGCCCTCTAAGGCGTGATGGTCATATCGTCTGGAAGTTGCTTCAATTCAGGAGTTGATTTACTATTGCTACATATCAATGGCTTAGACTTTTTGACTCTCTGGTTTTTAATGCCAATGTCTTCCCACATGCTAAAAATCTCATCAATCAACTTCCAAACATCTCCAGTTCTAATTGCCAATTGGAAAATGTTATCAACACCTCTGAATAAATCACTATTTATGTTGTCTTTTCCACCTTTTGACTTGGTTTTCTCTTCAATTTGATAGCCTATTTCCGTACAACATTCCTTTCGGAAATATGCAGTAACATTTATCCTATCCCCACCATATTTTTCTTGAAATTCACTATGAATAAATCTAACCCTTTGGATGAAAGTCATAGAAAACATATATTCATTATCTAAATTATGATCCCATGCCACTAACTTTGCTTCTATTTCATTTAAACCAGCATAAATGATACATTTCATTGTTTCAAAACGTGGGTTATTAGGATATTCCTCCATCAATTGTCTTTGAGCTTCTACAGAATGGTTCCCCCCAAGCACATAATAATTGTATTCAAAACATTGTGACTTATCAAATGCTTCTTTGTTGGGAACTTGAAGTGGATCAACAAGAAGCACATAACTAACCACATGAGCATATGGATTGTACCTCATCAATGTCTTCAAGTTGTGAACATGCAGATGATGTGGCTTTCTGACTTGATATTGGCATTGTCCTTCACTTGCCTTATAGGTTTGTCTGACATTTAGCTGAAATGTACGACCACCATCAATTAAGTTTCTCTTTGTCAAATTCTATCGAATGGCATTTTGTTTTGTTTTGATAATGCCATCATCTAAATCAACTCCTGGTGTAATGATTTCTCTGCTTTCTTTTGAAGTTTCACTAGGTTCTTGACTGCTGGTAATGACTACTTCAAGATCTTCAACTTTACTTTTCTTTGTCATAACATTCTCAACAAATTTATTCTTGGGCATTGTTACTTTTGGTCTTTTACGACTTTTCTCAATTGCAATGTCATCTTCAGTAATGGCAACATATGCTTCACTGTCAGTTTCAACTTCATCGTCCTCAAAAGTAACTTGTTTACCCTTGCTAGATTTATCCATCGGAGGCCTTTTTTTCTGATTCTTTGGATGTAGTTTTGTAGCATCATCAGTTACTATATTTTTCATGTTTTCCATATCTTCTTCTGACACCAAGTAAAAATTGCTGACAACTTTCATGATATCATGCTCTATGAAATTAATGTCTCCCAACCTAATTGAACAACTTTCAACAAAATTCTGCCAAACAAAATATCATATGTCAATAAAAACAAAGTTAAAAAAATATAGCGAGACACTTTCAAGAACGCAAAATACAAATACAAATAACAATACTTACGATGTTTTGTGTCATCTAATTTACGATTTGTTTACACAACTTTGTAGATACCTCTCTCGTGTCATATAATGAATATGATAGTCGGTATTTAATCCTTTCATATGACTTGGGAGCCTTTGTAAGTACGTAAACAACTTCAGTGTTCGGTAACGAACACATATCTATGACTTTCCCCATAACCTCCAAATTTTCATTATTATTGGGTATATCAATATATAGATATATATTGACATTTTTACTTTCTCTTTCTTTAACATACCAGACTCTTGATGGAAATTTCACGTCTTTTGAATTTTTCCAGTTTGAAATTATCTTCTTATCACTTAAGGCACTTAAAAGATTTGTAGCCATGAGCTCAAGTGGAGTTCGTTCACCAATGTTTTTTGAAGGTGCACCTTTAAGAGCCTTTGGTCCAGAAAGATTCACAGAAATTTTCTTTGATGCCATTTTCCTAAAAAATAAAAACACATAAATTAGTAAATGAAAAAAACATATGAACTTAAATTAACAACGAAAATATACCATAAATTTGTTATTTGTATACCAACCCGTCCCCCTACCCATGCTCCCCCTCTATCTCCCCATTAACCCCAATTACCCATGGCCCACCCTTCTACCCAACCGACCCCCAAGCCCCTACCCATGCCCCCTTCCCTTTAACCCCCTTACCCATGGCCCCCCACCTACCCCGACAACTCTCCACCCCCGCTACCCATGACCCACCACTCTAACAACCCTTACCCATGCGCCACCCCACACCCATGCACACCTCTACTCAACCCGCCCCTCCTCTACACCCCTCCAAACTCTACCTCCCTCTCCCC
>APFE031218311.1:353718-394029 GCA_000404065.3 Pinus taeda
GCAATATTAAATTAGAGATATAATGTATGTTTTATTCAATATACAAATAATGACTTTTGAATTCATTTAGTGATGTAATTTGTTCATAATGTCATGGTTTTTTAATTTTATAGTTGAAAAAATTTCAATTTCTTTTGTATCTAGCATGTTATGGCTGAAAACATGTTAAATTTATACTTAGGAAAGAAAAATGATATTCTACCAAAAACATTAATGTGTTTTTTCCTCATAAACAACTTTGTTTGAGAGATAAAAAATTGGTTTTATTAGCATTTTAAAAAATTTTGAAAATTGACCCTAAAAAAAAATCATTGTTCCAGTATCATCACTTTCATTTTGAAGCTATATTTTGCACGAAGATTTCATAGTAAATTTCATAGTCACTGCCATTTTTAAAACATGTTCAAAATTGACGCCTAAAAAATAAAAACATCGTTCCAGTAGACACACTTTTCGTTTTGAGCATTGTTTTTGATGTTTTTTTGGGGTTTTTTGGCCATAGTTCTTGTTTTGAGTTTATAGTTCCCGTTTCAAAGTTTACAGTGTTTACATTAAAAGGAAACATAGTTCCTTACTTTCCTACATTAGTTTCTTTCTTCCTTAAAATAGTCAATGACTTTGGCATACACCAATTGACAAGTTAACTAGAAGACTACTGGAGTGACGATATGCTTTATCCTCACAAGCGGAAAAGGCCCTAGTGCATTCTTAACTTCTCAAGTAGTGTTAAGTTAATTTATTGGATTGAGTAAAAGTGTTGGAAATAAATTATACTGAGAGGGGGGTGAATCAATATAATAGCCAAGATTAATTAGTCAAAAATACATCAATGTATAGATAATATCAATCAAAACTACAACATAAACATGCGCCACACACACACACATATAAGAAATTTATTTTATTAATGGATATTTTTAGGCACCGACCTATCATTACATTGATTTTCTAACACCAACTAGAAAGAGACACCAACCTCCTGAGATATACAATAACAAACATGAAATGCTTTACTGGAACCAACCAGGAGGAGACACAAATCCCCTAAGAAATATAGGCACCAACCTATCATTACATTGATTTTCTAACACCAACCAGAAAGAGACACCAACCTCCTGAGATATACAGGAACCAACATGAAATTCTTTATTGGAACCAACCAGAAGGAGACACCATTCCCGTGAGAAATATAGGCACCAACCTGAAATGCATTACTACCACCAACTAGAAGGAGACACAAGTCCCTTAAGAAATTTCAGTGCCAACCTCAAATGCTTCATTAAATCATTTCTTTTCAACATTATTTCATATACAAATATTATATGTTTCTCCACGACTTTGCGTTTACAAATCAAATCCAATTTGTTCTTCTCCCATATTTCTTCTCCTTCTGCTTTTTTACTCACTGTATTGCACAAAATATTTATATGTTTCTTCTATGTTCCTGTACACTCCACCTCCTTGTTCTGTTCAGACTTGTTCCCTCTTTCTTGCACCACATAGCCACTTTTTCACCACAGATCCACCACTCCTGATTTTTGTGCTACATCACATTGCCTCTTTCTAGCTCATTTATACTTGATTAAATCATCAATTCATGGCAGGGTTGATATATAATCTAGATAACAGATTTTTTTGTTCCTAGAAATCTAGTATGGATGGCCTAGATTACTTTTCATATTTCCTTGGCTCCTCATGGGCTTACCTCTACATAAACATGACCTTTTTAATGTAACCATTTTGTTAAAAAATTTTAATATATATTTGGATTTCCAATTCTAACTCTAGGAGCTTTATTTATTTTATTTTTTCGTGACCACATGACCATACGTCAGGACCACATCCCTATGATGGTGCCTTTCAATCATGATCTGGATATCTAGGTCTTTAAATATTTAGTGCACAACTAGACTATCGGATACCTGAATACCTTTTAAACGTCACCATTGAACCTAGATTGATTTGGAATTTTTACCATCTTCTTAACTTCAAGCACATCCATATTCAAGCTTAGGGTAATTGTGCATGCTTAGTTAAACCTTGTCGGGGTGAATTCCCATATATCTCCTTCTCGCACCATAACCATGGCCACACCAAAGTTCATCTAGGTTAATTTTCCACGAACTTGAATGCATGCTAATTGATCCAATTAAGATCGAAGGTAAAAATGTCACTTTTTGGCCCCCCTACCTTTACAAGGTTTAATGGGGGGGTTTGCAATTTATTGCATATGAAATTTAAATGGACCCCAACTTTTTGGTGTGCATCTTATCATCCCATGATCTATTCAAATCCAACAGGGGAGAAGACATCCCCCCCCCAACCCCCAACTTTTTTTCACTTTAATGAGGGGGATTCAAAGTATTTTGTTGTTTATTGCCATGTAATGTGATCGTCACAACTCAACTACCATGTCATTTGTGCCAACCAATTGAGACCTACCACATCATTTCTCTACCACCAATCATGCCACGTCACTAGTACATGTCACTCATAAAAGTGCCACTTTAGTAGTCTGAAAAATGCTCTGGCTCTTCTCGCTATGCTCCTCATGATTTGGTATTGTGACTAGTAGCCTTGCCACTCAAATGCTCATTGCTCATTAGTCATTTTCACCTTTTATATAGCATCTATAGTTGAATCGCTTGATAGACACTTGGGTACTTACCACCAAGCTCCTTGGTGATCAAGAGTTGTGACCAACGACTTTCCGAGTCATAACCCATTGTCCATCAACCATCAACATATTCCTTCTAAGCTTATGCCTTCCGTTGTTGACTAGCATTGATCTAACGAGGTGGGGCCCTCATGGAAGCTTTATATTTTGCGACCATGACTAAACTTCAACACTTCAAACTCTAATTTTTCCTCATCTTTTAATGGTTATGTTAAATGTAATATACTATTGGAAAGGTATTTGAGAGGGCTATCCAACTAAGCACATTTCATGTACTTCTCAACAATTTCCTACAATAAAAAATGTTTTCAAATATTGGTTATTGAGAAAACAACCAAGTCATCATAATCTTAATAGAAACAACCAAGACAGCATAAAAAACATGCATGTCAACTTAACAAGCTGCCCTTGAAATTAACATCACTTGACATCCAGGATTGTAGTTGACATCAATGGAAACATTTGTGCAATAATACCCCCCTTTGGCATTGACAGAAACATCACTAGACATCTCCTAGTTATTGATGGTCTTGAGCTAGACTCCCCCTGTTTTCTTGTTGTTTGTTCTTCTTATTCACCTGACGTCTGATTTTTCTCCCCCTTTGACATCAATGACAAAGGGATAACTCTCCCCTTGACCTAATGCATACTCTTTCCCCCCCTTGTCACCAACCTACTTCTTGGTTGAAGTCAGTGGGTCACTCCCCCTTGTGAGGAGTAAATTACGCACATTTTTTGTCTGAGATATTCAAAAACTTTATCTGAGTAGAGGTTTAGTAAATATGTCTACAATTTTTCCTTTTGTTGGAATATATTATAATTTGATAGATTGATTAGCAACTTGTTCTCGAAGAAAATTGTTTTTTATAGGAATGTACTTTGTTTTAAAATGCATAATTGGGTTTTTAGAGATATTGATAGCACTAGTATTGTTAGACATCATAGGAATATGATGATCGCCATTTTCTTCATGATCCTCGAGATATTACTTCATCCATAATACTTGAGTACAACATGATATTGTTGCAATATACTCTCCCCTAGTTGTTGACAAAAAAATGGAGGTTTGTTTCTTATTGAGCTAGGAGACTAAAAAGTTTCCTGAAAGGAATCCCCCCCCCCACTGGTGCTCTTATTATAATTAAAAATTCTAGCCTAATATACATCTCTATAAGCCTTGGTAGTAAGATATGTGCCCCTGGATACCATAATCCATAAACTATGGTGTCGTAAAGATATTTGAATATCCTTTTGGCTGCATTCACATGAGTTTATTTTTGGCTTGATTAAAATATGCCCACCAAACTTCTTGCTTGATATCTAGACTTGTTGTTGTTAATTAAAGAAGGCTACAATCATGGTCCTGCACATGATATTATTTACTTTTGGAGACTCATCATCCTTACTAAGCTTACATGGGAGTGTTAATGGGTGCATAGCTTTCCATACCAAATTTCTTTAATATTTCTTTAAGGTACTTCATATAAGGGATAAATATGCCTTTTTTATGATTGATGAACCTACAAAACAAGAAAGAAATATAGTTCCCCCAACATATACATTTCAAACTCCTTTTGCATGTGAGTTGCAGAAGTTTTTTTAGTAGAGTCAGCATTAGTTCCAAAAATTATGTCATCCACATAAACAACGATGATTAGAATTTTATCTTTTTAATATTTATGTAAAGTTTATTATTTGTTACCCCTCTTTGGAAGCCTTGTTGATGAAGATATTTATCTAATCTAGAGTACCATGCATGGATGCCTATTTTAAACCATGCACGGCTTTCTACAATCTATGCACATAATCCTTGTCTTTAGATAGTTGAAATCCTTCTAATTGTGTAACATATATTCTTCTTGTAGTTCGCCATCTAAAAATATTGATTTCACATCCATCTAATAAGATTTAAATCTAACTTCCAGGAACATCCTTATTGCTTCAAGTCTGGATATTCAAGTAAATGTTTCTTTGAATACTATCCCTTCAACTTGTGCATATCATTTACATGCAAGCATTGCTTTTTTCCTTACTACTTGTCCATCTTCATTCAACTTATTTATGTAGACCCATTAATTGGTTCCAATCACATATTGTCCTTAGGTCTTGAAACATGCTCCCATGTCTCATTCTTTTCAATATGATCTAGTTGTTCATTCATAGAATTAACCCAATGCTCATCTTAACTAACTTGAGCAAAATTTTGAAGTTCCAGGGATAGTAGAGCTAAGTTATCATAGCTTGTTGTGTTAGTAAACTTCCTTCTAGTTTGTACTCCTTATTCCTTATCATCGAGAATTTGGCTATTTAGATGATTCTTTTGAACATACTTGAATGGATACTTTGAATGCAATGGCTCACATTCTTCTTTTTGTTCTTCATCATGCTCTTCATTGCAACTTTCTTCTTGTTATGCTTCTTTGTAGATAATGTTGATTTGTGGTAGCATCAAATGCGCTCTAGCCATGAAAATTGGTGGAGAGGCTAAGGCACATAAGATCTCCAAGACCCCGAAATGGTTTAGGTAAATTCCACCCAATTGGAGAGATATTAAAACAATTAATATTTTTAATGGGGTTCCTAAGTCTAAACTTAGGAAAATTAAAATATTAATGGGTATTAATATAAAACTCGGTGAGAATGTTCTATATGACATGGATCAAGCCAAATATAATCTTATCCATTGATTAGGGACTTAATCTCAGCCATTGAAGACTCAATAGGAAAATCATAAGAGGAGGCTTGAGGGTCAGTTGGAGATACACCATGTTGATCAGTTAGTTTGATTTTCTGGAGCAGGGTTTGCTTAGAGAATTGAACCAGTGATCTATTGCAGTGAGGGGTAGTTTGGCACGAGGCCAAGAATACATAGCAAAGAGGTAGAGATAGCTCCAGAGAGACAGTGAAGAGCCTGGGAAGGCTGACGCAGACGCTGAAGATGCCAGTGTGGGTGACGCAGAAGGTATGAGGGCTGATGTAGAGAACCAAGGGGTTGACACAGAGACTTAATTCGCTGTGCAGAGGCTACCAGAGTTGACGTCTATGTAAAGAGGCGGTGACGGGAGATTTTTTTCGTGGGGCAAACTAAGTGTTAGTGAGCTAGGAAGGGTGATACAGTCCCTGTAGAGTGACACAGAGTAGTAGAGAAGCTTGGAGCAGCTTTAGTTGTCCAGCTAAGGATCTACAATTGTTGTTGTGGGGTTGTTCATCTACTGATTGATTAGCTATAATATCTATCTCCGAGGAGAGGTACTAATACCGAGGGAATTCTTTGTTGGGTGAGCCATTTCTGGCAACCTAGATGTATTCAGAAATTGCATAAAAAATATAACCCTCATATCTGTTGCACCGGTTTTCCCGCATTGGATTTTTCCGGGGACGATAATCCAAAAATAACGGTGTCCCTTGTGTGTTTGTCTCAGTTATTTTAGTTTTTGATCTGTATATGTGTTAACTATGCATTTGTGTTTATTTTTTATATTTATATTTATAAATAACTTGTTAATGAAAAGAACAAGTATGAGAAAATAAACCAGATAATGGAGTAGGGACTTCTGACGTGTCAGGCTTAGAAATTTCAAGAGATAATTGGTTGTGGCTAGGTTTGAAGTAACGCATCATTTGTTCTTACATGAATGCACTCAACACCATTTATTATCCTTCTCTTGTATTAGTGGTATCCCTTACTTCTATTTCATATCCAAGAAAAATTCCTTCCTAACATCTAGAATCAAGTTTCCCTAAATCATCTCCATTTATCTTGATATAGCATTTTCTTCCAAACACTTTAAAATGTTTTACAATGGTCGGTCTACCTTCCCATAGTTTGTAATGTGTTTTAGTGTCATTTACCCTTTTCTGAGCTCTTCTCAAGATATAGATGATTGTGTAATACGCTTCTCCCCAAAATATTTCTGGTAAATGAGCTTCAAAGTGCATGGTCATGGCCATTTCTTGCATTGCTCGATTTTTTTCTTTTAGTCACTCCATTTTGTTGTGGAGTTATAATAGTTAGTTGTCTTCTAATTCCATGACGTTCACAAAATCTATTGAATTCATTTGGAGTGAACTCACCTCCTCTATCAATTCTTGGGCATTTGATTTTTAGATCAGTTTCATTTTGAAGTAAAGCCTTGAAATATTTGAATTTATCAAAAGCCTCAAATTTTTCTCTAAGAAAGGTAACCCATGTCATTCTTGTATAATCATCAATGAACAACGTGAAATACCTTTCAGTTTTCAATGTTTGAATCCTAGTTTGTCCAAAGAGGTGTGTATTGATGATTTCCAGATGCTTGGATGTAGAATATCCTTTTTTATACCTTTGGAATGTCCTCACGACCTGTGTTTTTGTATACCAGATTATCAAAATTGATGTGTCCCAATCTTTTGTTCCATAACCATCTCTCCTCTATCTTTCTCATACAACATTTGTATCTTCCTTATCCATCAATAATGTATACATTGCCTGAAGTCTTGTTAGCCTTTTCCACTATCTTTTGTGTATCAACATTTCTAATTTCACATATTTCGGAATTAAATGTGATATCATACCCTTGATCACACATTTGACTGACACTCGTGAGATTGTGTTCCTGTCATTCCACATACAAAATGTTTTAGCCTTAGTTATTACATTATATATGTTGACTATGACTTTCCCAACTATTCTTTCAAATGCATTATTACCAAGTATTACTTTTCCTACATCCTCTTCCATTACTTTGATCTATTTTAATATGTGTTGAACATCCACTATCAGCATACCATTTTTTTCTTATTTTTGAGCACATAACACAAGACCACACTCTTCTTGCTTTTATTGTTCCTTATTCCATATTGTTGGACATTGACTTCTAAGGGAACAACCTTGGTTTTCAGGCCTATTTAGATTGTTTTTTCAATCACATTCTTTGTGCCCATAGTTGTTGCATATGTAGCATTCAACATAATTCAACAGAGGAACAAAATAATTGCCTTTTCTAATACCTCTTTAATACATACCTTTAGAGTTCTTGTTTAAATAGTCGTTCATTGGATTTATAATAGAGTATTTCCTTACATAATCTCTTCGTGCATAGGCTCAATAATCCAATACTTTGTGACCAAATTTATTACATGAGTAACAATATCCATAATTGAAATTTTGGTACCTAGATGTATATCTCCTTCTGAAAGGAATGACTCCACTGAATCTACTTTATCTGCTTTCTTTTCCATAATATTGTTGATCCATAACTGTATTGGTGCCTTTTAGCGTATTTGCATGGTTTCATCTTCTCCTTTCTCTGATTCCTTTGAATCTCTCTTATATTTTTCTGAATGATTTAGCCCTATTCTGGTGGAAGAAAATTCATGAACTTGCTATTTATTTAAACTATTATTGAGTACATTAGCATAGTTGGTGGGTTTCATGTATCCGTTTTTTATTGCCATTGATCTTGACTCTCTCTTAATGTTCTTTTTGTTCTCTCAATAGCGATGAATATATTTATTATGGAGATATTTGATAGCTAAGGATGTGATCTAATGATTCAATACATTTTATTAGCCTAAAATTTTGATTCATTTGATCTAAGACTTTTTCTCTAATTCCTTCCTCAAAAAGACAAATTCTTCTTCCAACTTCTTTTAGTTTCCTTCCTTTTCCTTTTATTTTTTTGATAAAAAAATTCCTTTGTTCTTTTGGTTTATTATAGTTCAATTTTCAAAATAATGATTGAATTTGCATCACATCCTTTATTCTTGTATTCTTGTAGTTTTTGTTCTAATTGATTGAACTTTTTCCTTGGATGTCTTAACCCTTGTAGGGAACTTACAAGTTCTCCCTCAAAATCCACTTTTGCTTCAATCTCTTCTTCAATACATTCATGGTTAAGAATAATATTTCTCCTCTCTCATCATTAGACATGTAATCATCACCTTCACAATCATTTTCTTCTTTGGAGTACAAGCCTTTATTTTTAATATGCCCTCTTCTTTTATGATCATGTGATTTGAATTTTTATTTAGAATCACTATCATTTGATTTTGTATAAGGACACTTATATGCATAGTGACCTATTCTACCATGCTTTAAACACTTGAATGGAAATAGCTTTGAACTTTCTAACTCCCCTTTTAGCTTTCTTACAACATGGGTTTCCTCTCCGTATGATTCATGACTAGAGTCTTCATGGATCTTTTTCTTGTTTGTTTCTTTAGTTGATTTAAATGTGACTTATATTGATCCTAACTACTCCTTCTCCGTTCTAATTTCATATGTAGTGAGAGTTCCATGAAGAGTGTCGAGATTCGGATTTTGAAAATCTGGTCATTCTTCAATAACTGAAACTTTTGGATTAAATATGGAAAGAAAGGATCTTAATGTTTTATGGACAAATTTGGTTTCCTTAATTATATCGCCAAGACCTCTGATAGTGTTGATTATTACATCTACATGAAGAAATAATGCGTTGAAATTATCATCTTCATCCAGTTTTTAAAACCTTAATTAACTTCTATATGTTTGTGATTTAGCCTTCAGTACGTAGACATATTCTTCATAACAACTTTGGAGCTTGCAAAGACTTACTTTGACAAGTTTTGTGCCTGAGAAACCACTTAATATGGCTTTTCTTCATAATGTTAATTTTATAAAGTACTTTACTATGTGCATCAATTGGAGGAGTTGTTGGAACCTAATAACCATTTTTAGCAACCATCTAGACATTAATACCTAAATACATAATGTAGGTACTCATTTTTATTTAACAAAAGTCATAATTTGATCCATCAAATAGTGGAGCCTTGCTTGAAGAAGATCCCCTGTGATTTGCCATGTTCCTTTGTGATATACCTTCAAATAATTAATTGTTTCTGAAGGAACCTCCTCTTATACTAATTGTTGGAACTAAATTATACTAAGAAGGGGGTGAATCAGTATAATGGCCAATTTTAATTAATCCAAAATACTTCAATGCATAAATAAAACCAATCACAACTGTAACATAAACATACGCTATCTATATATGTATACATATATACATATATTTCTTTTATCTATGAATAATTTTGTAGGCATTGACCTCCCATTACATTGATTTTCTGGCACTAACAAGAAGGAGACACCAATCCCAATGAAGGTGTCATTGAAGCATTTCAAGTCGGTGCTTGTATTTCATAGGGGATTGGTGTCTCCTTCTAGTTATTGCCAGAAAATCAATGTAATGGTAGGTCGGTGCCTACAGACTTTGACCAGAGGTAGAGGTGTCGATCGACCTTAACAAAGTCTAACACTCAATACTTCCTAAGAGTTTCGCCACTTTAGGTTCACATATGCATAAAAGTGCACATGCGCAAGATTTTTGAACTTGAACTAAAGACAAAATGACACAGATATTTAGAGAGAGAAAGCTCAAAGACATAGGCTCCAATGCCCAAATGGAAACACATTTTCCTTATTTATAGGATTTTGAGAGAGCTTTAAGCATATTCTCGAAATTTGACTTGTCTCCATAAAGTGTACAAACTATATATGTCAAATCTAAACTTTTCTGTAGATTCTCCGAAATGTGAGTCAAGTCCCACCAAAAGTCGGAGAAGTGCTCCGAGTTTCTAATTTTCACAGTGGAGATTTTACATAGTGGAGATTTTATCGAAATCCCACGGTACCATTCACACTCATTGTCAGGTGACTAGACATGAAATACAACCCACAGTGATTCCTTACAAAGATTTTGTTAGTCACTTGGATATCCATAATTATAATTTCCACTTGAGTAATATAAATGTTGCGGGTTTGGTGGTAAATGGGATTCTGCATGAGGTGGAATGATATTATAGCATGAAAAGAAAGGAGATCAATACATACTAGGTACCCTCTCATCTATAGAATTACAAATCGATCCAAATAATTGAGATATTGATGGGTTTCTTTTGTGTTTGAATAGTATGTAATTTAAGTGTCCTGAAAAAATGTTCTATCTAGAAGAAAAACATGCCTCGGATTGTGTTCTTATTCTGATATTTCCTCAAAGATAGTGATTAAATTCATTTTTTTATGGTCCAGAATATTCCTTCCCTTGGGAACCAATCACGTAGAATTATTTTGAACCAGGGTGACGAGTGATTGTAGGGGTTACACATAGAGTTATATTCGAACATCAGCCAAACTCTCTTGGCATATTTAGTGTACATCATGATATTACAATAGTCTTCATAGCTCTTCCATGGATCATACAGACAAATATATCTTTGTCCTGCAAAAGGTGCAAATCTAATGGCCCCTTGAAATATTTTGGGCGACTCTATAAAATGCATAATATTACTTCCATTACTATGGATATTATTAACCCACTGTTCAAGAATGTATTCATATGCATGATTCTCCTTAACCCTATCTATGAGACATTGAAAGCAAAATGACATATGAAAATATTTACATATTAAAACCCACTGAAAAACTTCTGGAGCAGGGGGAAGTGTTGATGAAGTTGAAGCACATGAACAACTAAACATCTTGATTCTTTCTAAGTTACTTATCTTGTAAGAAAATATGCTAAACAATTATATTTGCCCCTTTTATATTATATCTCAAAGTCAAATCCATCAAACCATAGGCTCTATCTTAGTATCCTATTGTTTCCTTTTTCTAACAATATTTTGTTTCTAAGCATTCCATCCATATGTTTCAAGTTTATTCTTACAATGAATCTTACTAGTTTCAGGAACAACCTTAATCTTTTGATTCCATTTTTTATAAAAATGATTTCTTTATGAGAAGATGGATACATGAGTTTAGTTTCATTAAAACATCCTGATGCATATGAGCAAACTTCTTCCCTTTTTGGATGATTTTGCATCAAAACTCCTCCCCATACTTTATTAGATGCATTTGTGTCTAAAATATAGGCAAGTCATGTCCTGGAAGAAGCAGACTTGGAAGATTTTGGACCTTTTATTTAATAATTTGAACTGTAGTCATTATAGATGGGGTCCATTCTATTCCTCCGAGCCTCTTTTGTAGGACCTTGACATATTTAGCTTGATTTTCATAAAATTATCGAATGTAATTGAGGTTTCCCAAGAAACTCTACAATTGTCTACGGTCATAAATGGAATCTGGAAATTTTGTTAAAGCTTTCAACACATGTTATTGCAATTCAACTTTGCCTTGGAATAAGATTAGTCGTAAATATTGAATATTAGTTTTTACAACCTCAAGCTTAGGCTTGCTAAGAACTAGCCCATGCTTAAAACTCATGCGGTGAACTATCTCCAAGTGCTTTCTATTTTCTTTTAAATGAAAAGAACAAATTAGTAGGTCATAAATATAAACAATAACAAATTTGAAATCTCCAAAAATATCTTCCATTTTTTCCTGGAATTCAGAGGTTGAATTCTTCAATCCAAACAACATTACTCGTCATTGGAATTTCCCATGTTGTACCACAAAACCAGTATTTCATTTGTCAGATTGTTTGATCCCTATATTCCAAAATCCGCTCCTAAGGTCAAATTTATTAAACAAATTATTACTATAGATTTTTTGAAATAAAGCTTCTTTAGATGGCAGAGGACACCTGAGAGGAAACAAATAATTGTTTAATGCTCTATAGTTTATCACCATCCGAGGTTTACCTCTCTTTTGTTCTGAATTCTTGTTGACATAGAATGTTGGGCAAGCCTTAGGGCTTCTACTTTGTTTGATCAACTTTCTTTCTAATATTTCAGCAATATCTTTTTTACACAGCTCAAGCTCTAGTGGGGACATCTGGTTTGTTGATGATTTCTAGGGTGTTCCAAAGTAATTTTCTTTATAGGGACTACCCACAAAGTATTGCTCTGTAGAAATTTATAGAAGTAGGAATTATATTCAAAATAATCGGGAAATCAAGAGCCATAGCTTTGATAGTCATTAATGTCTTATTTACAGCTCTGAACTGCACGTTTGTGGGTTTCCAATAATATTTAGGAATGGAACTATGTTTTTCACAAGAATTCATAATCTTGTGTCTAGTTGTGCATCCAGAGAATATTGTTTATAACCACTGACCTTGAAATCTATTCTAATAGCAATCCTATCTTCAAATCCCTTCATTTGGAGAATAGATATACTTGGTTCTAGCCGATATTCTTATGGTATGCATTGTAATGCTTGTTTCTCATGGTTATGATCTTCTTCTTCTTTGAGCACATATTCAAATTATTTTATCACCATTGAATCTTTTAGTTCTGCAAGTTGTTTCTATTTTTTGGCCAATTCCTTTTGGTCAACTCTCATATTGGCTAAAATTAAATTTAACCATACCTCTTTTTTCTTCAATGGTGGTTTCTAGGTGCAATATTTCTCCTTACAATTTACTAACCCAATCTACTTCTTCTTCTTCGTCTAAGAGATTCTCAATTATGGAGTAGTTTTCTTAAACCCATAGGATTTTCTCTGGTGAAGAAAGGTTACTTCTTCTTTGTTTATAGTATATTTTCGGGGAAAATGTTTCTTTGGTGGAATGTTAATGAGGGTGTAATGGAAATCTGTGAAAATGTGGTAGGTGTGTCACTTGGATAGTAGGCGCCAAGATTCACCATGATTGATTATGTAATTTTGGTAAGTTGACGTTGGAGGGTTGAGAGGTGTTCTCTGAGATAGTGTTGGATGGAAAAATCTCCTGGTGTGAAGGAAGAAATATGAGATTGTATAGATGCAATTTTATAGCAGAGGTCTGTGGGATTTTCCAAATGAAACATCTTGACATCATAAATGAATTCAATATTTGAGGTGGATTCAGAGAAATATGAGTCTTCAGGATGTGGAGATGGAGGGTTTCACTCATCTGAATCTGTGAATGAAAAATATTCTTCATTTTGTGGGGGTTGCTCTACTTGCTCCAATTTAGTTGGATCATATTTTAGAAAAAAAATGTCAAACGATTTATTTTCGAAATGAATTTTACCCTTCAAAGGACATTTGTTTTCCCAATGGCCTGACTTCTTGAAAATGAAACAAGTTCTTGATTGTGCTCTTTGGGTGCCTTATTGCCTTATCTTGAAATATCCTTATCTCGGTCTCTGAAACCTTTGTCTCCTAGGATAAAATCTTTTACGCTCACTTTTCTTTGTGCATTTTCGACATTGGAAATCACTTCCACATTGTCCCTTGTTAGCATTCTTATTTTTGCTTTTGTATCCAAAATGATAGGTTTCGACATAGATATCACAAACACTTGCATTGAAAGTGAGTTGTTTCTTTACTGATTTGGTTGTCTTCTTTTGGAGGCATTCTTTCTGCAGAGTAAATACAATTTGTTCATGGAGTCATGCAAGATAAATATTTTCAATATCTATATTTTCAGCTTCAAATCTAGCCCTCACAAGATATAGGATTTTGCCATGCATTGCAGACAAATATTTTCTCAATAAGTTGTATTCTATGGATCTTTTTCCTTATAAAGAAGAAACTGCATTGTACAAAAGAACTCGGGAAGTTATTTTATATCACAAAGTCTTTGGCTCATGAACATATATACATAATGATGGTCATCAACCTTAATTTCTTCATAAAACTCGTGGAGAATTATCTTGACAGGTTCAACGATTTCCTTATCACTATTCATAATATTGATCTTGTAAGATTCGTGCATTATAGACCACCATAATTCTTAGCTACCTTGGAAACCCCAAGTTATCCTTAAAGCTAATTTTGACCATGATACTTTGTTTCTGTGAATGGACTTTTGAGATCTTTCCAACGCACTCCAAGTATGGATTGCCATGAGGATTTCCTTTTTAGATTTGCAGTTCAGATTTGTCATTGGAGATTGATCTATGTTAGCTCGAGTAAGAGTAGGGAACGCATCAGTGTTTGAAGGATCATATGGAGTTTTTCAAGGAGAACCATACTTGGCATTACACCACTTTTCCCATGCATATTCAAAAGGTTGGTTTAGTCTATCGTCGTCTGCATTTTTGGGTCTTTTACTCGATCCTTCTCCCTATTCTTTCACCATTTTTATTTATGCTTTGTTCTATGGCGGAAGATTAAAGACTGGGATTTGTGATTGAACTAGAGACAATTTTTCTCTAGCAAATGAAATAACATTTTCCAATTAAAAAAATTTGGGATTGTGTACAGAGAATTTTTTGAGCAATAGAGAAGTATTTTTCTTTTCAGGGTTATTTTCTTCTAGCTAGAATGTCTGGCTATAAACTTATGTTGCAGTAAGTGCTTCTTCTAAATCAGGATTTTCTTTATCCAAACTTAGATTTAAATATACAACTACTTTCATAATTTTCTCTAACTCGATGAGAATGATGAGGGCTCTGATGACCATAGCAGGAAAATCTTTGCAAGTTAATGGCAGAGGTCAGGAGTACATGTAGCAATAAGGGTATCATGCATGGCGCTAGGTGGAAGACGACGAGGGACAGATTGCATGTAGTTGGCACCAAGGTTGAGGGCATCAGGAGTGAGGCCGGTAGAAAACTGATGTTTAGGGAAACTAGAATGGAGTCTTAACACATGCGACTGCAGTTTCAACACTTCTTGTGATAGGTCATCTAGATTCTGTGCTACACATGTTAGCTAATAATTATTGTAGTTTTGAAGCCTTATAATCTATTGGGGTTTCTCATATGTCACTTTCCTATATTGTAGGAAATCCACATCAACTACAACATTCCCATATTTAAATTTTTGTACAAAATTTCTAGGAGCAAGTCTCCTTTCTAGGAGTAGAAGCTTTCCTAAATCATCCCTGCCTTTTCTTTAGGCAGTGCGTATCTCATGAACTTAATATCTCTCAAAGAGGAAATCTGTAGGCATTCCTAACATTCTGTATGTTGGCCTGAATTTTCCTCTTTCAAGATGGACTGAGGTCTACGAAAGACATGAATTTTTTTATCAGAACTTGGACTCCTAGATTCAATACAAAATTTGTATTGAGATGATGATTCAATTTGTATTTTTCCATATGCCTTCTGGGGTTTGAATTATCATGGATTTTGAAAAAGTGTCTTCTAACAAGGATTTGGATAATGTAGTTTCATTCCTTAGTATAATGCTTGGTCCTCTACTCAACTCAGAAATAGAGAATGTTTTAGGTTCTGGAGTCAAAAAATACTTTTGAGACAATGGATGGTATTCTAGAGTCCACTCATCATGGATTGTTAGTTGAGAAAAACCTATTGTGATAGGAGTCACATTACTAGGTCCAACCACTACTCCTTCTATTGTGGCTCTCTGAGTAAGCTGAGGATTGAGATCTGGCAGAGTTATAGAGACAAATTGTAAACAAACAGTGGAATGTAACTGGACAATATCAAACTGCTTAGTCATACTAAAGCCAGAAAAAAGAATGTAATATTGAATTAGTTCATTAATATGGGGATCGGTTAACGAAACTTGTTATCGTGGGATGATGGATGACCAAATTGAACCATTTTGCAAAGGGGCCTCAAAACCACCTAGCAGAGCATCAGTGAATTGATTATGGCACAATCAATCACACAAGCTAAGCAAGACATCTTCTTGTTTTATGAGAGTTATCTAATACATAGGCTGGGTAATATTGATAGGTACATTTACAGAGGAATATCTAATAAGATTGGTTTCAAGAAACCTAAACATTGGAAGGTCATAAATGTTATTGGGAGATATATGAGGAAGCTACCAATTAGAAGTGGGAGTAAATTCCTGGACTACTACCCTGGTATCATACAAGGGCTTTGCAATGAAACCAACTCAAGAAAAGATAGAAAAGATAGATCAACGCCTTAGAATTCAGCCTCTTCGAGGGGGAAACCTCCTTTAAATTACATAAATGAACAATTCTTGGATGATTCAAATGACAAAACCTCCTTTCTATATATAAGAGTCTAAGGACTCACAATATAACCCAGCCGACCTAACAATGATAATATAAAGCCACAAAAATAACAATAGAGGGATTCTATGGGGCATGATAATAACAATATGGGGACAATAGGGGCACAACGATATTAATAAGGGGTACAACTACAATAGTAATGGGGTAATCACTAGTATTATAGGGTCCCAACATGCCCCTCTCCTTAAAAAAAGGTGTTTTCCTCAATGCTTGAGTAGTTTTGGATGCTTCTGTATAAAATTATCATCCTTCCATTTGGAATCTTCAGCGGATAAGTTCTTCCACTTGATAAGATACTCTGAAATTGACTGATTTCGTAGCTGTCGAGTTCTTGTTTCTATGACTGCTTCCGGTTCCAATATAATTTTTCCTTCCTCGTCAAGTTCTGGCAATATTGTTTGAACTGGGAGCTTGTCACCTATAACCTTCTTTAAACATGAAACATGGAAAACTGGGTGCAATCGAGAAGCTGCAGGAAGCTCCAATTTGTATGCCATAGTACCAATCTTTTGCAACACCTTGTACGGACCATAATACTTTGGTGATAATTTATTATCCTTCTTAGCTTTCTTGAGGGACATTTTCTTATATGGTTGTAGCCGTAGGAATAACCAATCACCTACATCAAAACTTCTTTCACTGCGATGTTGATCTGCCTGTTGTTTCATTCTATTTTGTGCCAACACGAGGTTATCCTTTAAGAGTTGGAGGACTTGTTGTTGATGTTCGACGTGATGTTCCACTGCTTGAACCTTAGAATTTTCTCTTAAATATGATGTGATGGATGGTGGCTGATACCCATAAAGTGCCATAAATGGGGTCATTTTTGTTCCTGTATGGAAGGAAGTGTTATACCACCATTTAGCTAGAGGCAACCATTTGACCCATTGTGTCTGTTTATCAGATACAAAGCAACGAAGATATCCTTCCAAACATTTATTTACTATCTCAGTTTGCCCATCAGATTGAGGATGATAAAATGAGCTATGAGCTAACTAAGTACCAAGACAAGAAAATAATTCTATCTAAAAATTTCCAGTGAAAATGGGATCTCTATCACTTACAATAATCTTTGGGTTTCCATGTAGCTTTTGAATTGTTTCCATAAATGCAGTAGAAACTGTACTTCTTTAAATGGATGTGATAATGCACAAAAGTGTGCGTACTTGGTAAGTCTATCAACTACCACCATGATGATACTCTTTCCCTCAGACTTGGGTAAACCTGTGATAAAATCCATTGAAACCTCCTCCCAATGTTGGCTTGGAATGGATAAATGTGTTAATAGACCCAGTGTCTTAATTGTTTCAACTTTATTTTGTTGGCAAACCAAACATTCCACCACAAAATTTTGAATATCTGATTTAAGGCCATCCCAAAAAAATTCCTTCTTAACCATGTGGTAAGTTTTTAAAAATCCTGAGTGCCCTCCTAAGGGAGAAGCGTGCAATTCCATAAGAATCTTTTGTTTTAGCTGGGAATTCTTATAGAGGTATAAGCAATCTTTGTACCATAACGAATAATTTTTCCAACCAAATGTATCAGACGTACTGGAATCTTGTTGTAACTTTTGAATAAGTGCCTACACTTCTTCATAATTCTTCCATTCCTCCCTTGATTCATTTATCCAATCTAGTTGGATAATAGAAATGGCGCACAACAATGCTTCCACATCCTCATCCTTTCTTGAGAGTGCATCTGCCACCAAATTTTGCTTCCCTTTTCTGTAGATGATTTGAAAGTCATAACCGAACATCTTTGTGACCCACTTTTGTTGCTCTTAAGAGGATAATCTTTGTTGTAAAAAGTATTTAAAGTTATCATGATCCGTTTTTACCTTGAAGTGTCTTCCCATTAGGTAGGGTCTCCATTTCTTAAGTGCATGTATTATTGCCAACATTTCCTTCTCATAAATAGCTTTGTGTAAAAACTTTCCCTTCATTGGATGACTTTCAAAAGCAATGGGTCTTTCATCTTGCATTAAAACAACACCAATTCCATTTCCTGAAGCATCACATTCAACAATAATTTTTTTTGTGAAGTCTGGTGTAGCTATGACCAGTGCTTGGCACATTGCCGCTTTAAGATGTTCGAAGGCCTTTGTTACTTCTGGAGTCCATGAAAATGCATCTTTCTTCAATAATGTTGTTAGAGGTGCTGCTATTCTCCCATAATTCTTAACAAACTTGCGATAATACCCTATGAAACTAAGAAATCCTCGTAGATGCTTTATGGATATGGGAATTTTTCATTCCTTAATGGCTTTAATTTTGCTAGGGTCTACCTTAACTCCTTCATGAGATACAATGTGACCCAAATATTCCACCTCTTGTACTCCAAAGAAACATTTGGATCTTTTTGTATATAATTGTTTCTGCTCCAATAGTTGTAGCACCCTGTCAACATGTTCAACATGATCCTTCCAAGACTTGCTGTAGATTAGTATATCATCAAAAAATACTAACACAAATTTTCTAAGGGAGGGTTTGAAAATTGAATTCATCAAACCTTGAAATGTAGAAGGTGCATTGGTAAGGCCAAAATGAATGACCAAAAACTCATAATGACCCTCATGAGTTCTGAATGCTTTTTTCGGAATGTCTTCAGTCCTCATTCTGATTTGATGATATCCTGAACAAAGATCCAACTTGGTGAAGTAAATTGATCCATGAAATTCATCTAGTAATTCATCAATGATAGGAATGGGGAACTTATCTTTAATAGTGAGCTTGTTGGGCTCTCTATAATTCGAACACATGCACCATGATCCATCCTTCTTGTGCACCAATACTACTAGAGCAGAGAAAGAACTTTGACTAGGTTGAGTTATACCGGCCTCTAGCATTTCTGCAACCATATGTTGAATTTCACTCTTTTGGGCATAGGGATATCTGTACGACCTGATGTTTGGAGGAACACTTCTTGGAATCAAATTAATAGCATGATCATGATCACAAATAGGTGGGAGACGTTTGGGAGTCTCAAATACCTTGGAATGATTGTCCAAGACTTTTTGGAGATCTAGAGAAATAGATGATTCTGATGTGGAAATATCTAGCAAACATAATTGTGCAATTAAACCTCTTTGGTACTTTTTTAGAAGCTTTGTCATACCGTTAGAGCTGATTATCTTTCCCAGTTTCCCTTCAATACCCCTTAATTCAACTTCCTTTCCTTCCGCAGAAAATTTCATGAAAATTTCTTGAAAATTAAAAGCTATTGTACCCAAGGATTGTAGCCATTGGACCCCTAGTACAACATCAACACCTCCCATTGGAATGGAAAGCATTGGGCTAGTCAATACATATTCTCCCATGGATAGCTTAACATTATGGCACTTTCCAGAGCAATTTATTGTTCCTCCATTTACAATCATCACTTGACACTTTGGTGCTGGATATAGGACGCAATTCAATTCTTTTGCTACCTTACAATGAATAAAATTGTGGGTACTTCCTGAATCAATCAACACTATTACCTTTTTCTTCTTGATTTGTCCTTTTATCTTGATGGTTTGAGGAGTGGTAATTCCAGCAATGCATTACAAGATATGGTCAGATTCATTTCTTCTTTATCTAGGTGTTCCTGGAGTATATCCTCTTCTTTGACCTTTCTTGCTCCTTTTCTTCTTCCTCTTCACAATCTATGTAGAATAATTTCTTCTCAGCACACTTATGACCTTTAGTGTATTTGCTATCACAACTGTAACAAAGCCCTTTTTGCTCTTTTTTTCTTCCAATTGTTGTGGTGTCAACCTTATAGGTTGTGGAAGACTAGGGGCAACAACACTTCCGTCTTTATAGTTGTGAGTGGTATCCTTCTTGGTTGCCATAATTTTGCTTTCCATTTTTCTTGCTAACCTGAATGCCTTCTCTAATGAATCAGGTTCCCAAAGGCGAACATCATGTTGGATATTATCCTTTAAAGACCCTATGAACACATCAATCCTATGATCCTCTGGAATATCTTTCACCCTTATGTTCAGTTTTTGGAACTCCTCAATGTGCTCCATTATTGAACCCTTTTGTTTGAGACTTATCAATTGGCTAAAAAAAGTGTTGCTTTTTGTATCCTCATAATGTGCTATCAATTCATCCATAAAAATTGCCCGAGTGATAAATGTTTTACGAGAGCAAAGCCATTGATACCAAACAAACTGATTTGGTTCCAAATATAAAGTTGCAATACGTACCTTTTGTGTGTTTTGCACATTATTGAGATCGAAAAATTACTCCATCTGTAATATCCACGTTGCGGGATCCTTGCCATCAAACTTCCTCATATCGATTTTTCGAATATGGTGGGTCTTCGATCCCACATTAGAGTCTATGATATCATGATTAACATTTCCTTTGTTCGCATCATGAGTTTTCTTTACTACCTTTTCACCATTAGTAAGTATTTCTTGTAGAAAATTTGTCAAATCTGTCTTCAAATCTGCCATGCCTGTCTTCAAATTTGCGTTCAAATCTATCTTCAAATTGTCCATCTTAGCTTCCATGCCATTCATCTTATCTTCCACGCCATTTATCTTAGCTTCTGTTAACTTTTGTGAGCGTGACATTTGTTGCACTTGTTCTTGTAATTTTGATATAGCATGTAGCATTTCTTCCTCTTCTTCATGAGTCATGCTAGAGATTTCAGGTTCCTTACTAGGTGTTTGCATTTTCTTTCCTCGGGGCATCGGTTACCGATAATAATGCCCTACTAGCCCTTTGAATTCCTTCAAAATAAAATTTCAAACCAATCTTAAGCAAAATTTAAAAGAATCTATACACCTTTTTTTTCACTTTGTAGGAGCTCGATATTGCCTCTGATGTATCTCTGTACTTTCAGAACATCTAGTTTTGAAATTGCGAATTGTGGTAGCCCTCCATGTCCTCTTTCCAATTCCACTAGTCTGATCCAAATTGGATTCTCCAAGGAAGAGTTATGCGAAATCTCCCATAGTGACCTAATTATAGACTAGTTCAGTAGAGCAAACTTGTACGATGTGCCACGAGTCACAGTTTCGACCTTTAGCTCTAAAAAATATATAGAAGAAACTGCAGTCCGTCCTCTTTCTGCACCTTCTTACGAAATTTCAATCCAATGCTCATAGAAAAAGTTATGACGATTTTCCCCCGGTCACCTGTTTGGAATGTAATTTAGGAATCTGCAAAAAGACCAACTTCCTCAGATCATATCTCCGCAAATATAGCGCAAAAATCTCTGAAATTCGGACCCGAGATTTAGTGCGATGTCTTCTCAAATTGGTTTTTTTTTTTCAACTTCTGAAACGTCGCAGAAAAAAGTTATAGCGAAAATGCCACGATGACCTATTTGGAGCAGCGAAACCCTAGAATCCAAAGCTCTGATACCAAATGTTATGAAACTAGCTAAAGAAAAAGATAGAAGAGATAGATCAACGCCTTAAAATTCAGCCTCTTCGAGGGGGAAACCTCCTTTACATTACATAAATGAACAATTCTTTGATCATACAAATGACAAAACCTCCTTTCTATATATAGGAGTCTAAGGAGTCACAACATAACCCAGTCGACCTAACAATAATAATATAAAGCCACAAAAATAAAAATAGATGGATTCTATGGGGCACAATAATAACAATAGGGGCACAACAATATTAATAAGGGGTATAACTACAATAGTGATGGGTTAATCACTAGTATTATAGGGACCCAACATATTGGCCCTTAGTGGCCTCTTGCTGATGGGGTTTGAGCAATATGGTTCCACCGGAAGAGGAAGATCATCATCACACAAATCACCAGCAAGAATCTGAAGTAACAGAAAAAGCCTTTGCTTCCCTAATCTCTGCAATGGGCTAGCAAAGAACAGACGGTCAGTTTCAAAGTTTGTTAAAAAAATGGAAGAAATACCAGAAATATCTCTCCCCCAACACTCCCAAGAAAACAAACACTCTCCCTACAGAACAAGGGTTAGTAGGGCAGTTTACTGGGTTGTGGCCTCATCTGCCTCTCCACTGTTGGGGAGATGATTCAGTCAAAGAAATAGGAAACGTAGTTGGGAAATACATAGATAGATGTGAGCCTAAAGAAAACATGCATGCATGCACCCGAATCTGCGTGGAAGTGGATCTAGGCAAAGGCCTCCTTGAAGCTATCAAAATAAAAGTGGATCAGCATACGCACATACAACAGCTAGACTATGAGAAAATCCCCTTCAAATGTAAGGTATTTCATGAATATGGTCATTTTGCTAATAGATGTACAAAAAATAGAGAAAATGAAAGTGAAAAGACTGAGGATTCGGAAAATAAATGGGAACAGGTCAAACGAAAAAAGATAGCCAACAAACAACCAGTCCAACTCTCCTTTCAACCCTCTCAATCTATTGAAGCCCTCTCCCTCTCGCCAAAAGCAAACTTAGCTATCTGAAACCCCTTTGATCCTCTGCTCATATAAGATCCCCCATCTACTGGAGACAAAGCTAGATCTAGATCTAGATTTAGAACCCCGCGCTCTCCAATCACCCAACGGTCCCTCCTCTCCCCAGAGACTTAATTCACGTCTCTCCCACCCCTCAGTAGACAAGATTATATTAACCAGAAAACAAGCTAAAGAAACATTCCTAAATGTAGAAAACCAAAAAAAAGTTGGAAGAAAGACAAATAAAGAAGTAAGGGATGAAGCAGCAACAAAAGAAATGGCCCTAGGAACTCAATAGCCCATGGACACTTATCTAGGGAAAAGTATAGGAAATATGGAGAAAAGCCAGCATAAGGGGAAAGGATCCATGCACCACCCAACAAGTAAATAATGATAATAGTCTCCTAGAATTGCAGAGGAATAGGCTCATCTATTAAGGAAAATGCAACAAGAGATATTTTGACAAAAGAGAACCCAGATATCCTTATGATCCAGGGGACAAAAGTAAACAATCAAGAACCGGAAAATCTTAAAAAAAAGTTCAAGCAATATGAAGGGGAAGCAATCTAGGAAACTGGAGCATCATAAGGCATATGCACAATCTGAAAAAAAGGAAGGTGGAAATTAATGGGGAAAAAACAGGGCAACACTGGATCTTAACGAACCTTAGGAGGATCAACACAAAAGAGAAATACAGGGTGATAAATATATATTCTCCCAACGACTATAAGGAGAAAGAATAGTGTTGGGCAACAATAAAAGAAGTATTACAAGAAACACAAGCTGGAAAAATAATATTAGGAGGAGATTTAAATCTAGTTAGAAGTATAGAGGAAACGTTTGGAGGAAACTTTCAAGTGGATCCATCCAAGAACTCTTTAGAAGAGATAATGGAACAGTATAGCCTTTTGGATATACCTCCAAATAATGGAAAATAGTACCTGGGATAACAAAAGAGTGGGAAAAAGTAACATAAAAGAAATATTGGACAAAATCTTGATTCAAGACAACATAGCAGTACTGTACAACTCTATCAAATCCAAAATCATTCACACCATAGCTTCTGATCATAAGCCAGTTGTAATAGCAATGGGCAAACTGGAAAACCAAGGCCCACTCCCGTTCAGGTACAACTCAATCTAGGACAACAACACAGAAATCAGTGAATTAGTTAAAGCAGCATGGGCACCAAGAATATCAAGTTCACCACAGTACATATGGGAGACAAAATTAAAAAGTGTAAGAACCAAGCTAAAGGAATGGGCAAGGTTAAATGAAAGGAAAAAAAGCAAAAGAAAAAAGAGCTACAACAGAAAATGGACAGCATGCAGACTGAAAAAGAATGTAAAGAAGAAAGTAAGAAAGACTACCTTAAAGAGAAAGAAATTTTCTGGGAGATATATAGGGAAAACAGGAAAGACGAGGAAGAGGCAAGACTAAAATCTAGAGCCCTCTAGCTCAAGGCAGGGGATAGGAATACGTCATTTTTTCATAACAGTATAAAAATCAGAAGAGCTAGAACCCAGATAGAAAAAATACAAGTGGAAAATCAAGAAATCAAAGGAGCGGAAGAAATAAAAAAAGTAGCCCACCAACACTTCAAAAACTTATTGTCAGCAACAGAGGAAACGACTGAATATGAAGAAATTTTGCAGCATACAAAGAAGAAAATCAAAAAATAGCAAAACAAAGACATGTGTAAGGACCTCATAGAAGAAGAAATTGTGGAGGGCATTTAGAGCCTGCATCTGGACAAAGCACCTGGGCCAGATGGATTCACAATAGCCTTCTATAGAATTGGTATACAGTCAGAAAGGACTTCTTAAGAATGGCAAAGAATGTTTAAAAAAAATGGGAGGCCACACAAGATCTTCCTATCTTGCTCTGGTTACAAAGGAAGCAAATCCATCCACCTTCAATAGGTTCTGGCCCATTTCTCTATGCAATTCCTCATATAAGATAATAACAAAAATTGTGGCAAACAGAATAAAGAAAGTGCTGCACTTAATCATATCAGAAAACCAAGGAGGGTTTGCCCCAAACAGACAAATCATTGACAATGTCATCACAGTTTAGGAAGCTGTCCACTCCAGTATCTTAAAGCAAGAAAAAGGTATGATAATCAAACTAGATATGGCAAATGCATTCGATAGAGTCAACCACTCATATCTATTAGCAGTACTTCAGAAACTGGGCTTCTCAAAAGAAATAATAGAAGTGATACAAGAATGCATCTCCAATCCTTGGATAGCCCCCCTTATCAATGAAAGACCCAGTGAATTTTTTCAAAGCACAAGAGGCCTCAGGAAAGGCTGCCCTTTGTCGCCATTTCTATACATAATAATGGTAGAAACTCTTAGTAGAGCATTGGAAACACAGAGGAAAGAGAGAACTATTACATGACTGAAAATAGCAAAAGGAATAAAGACCATAAATCACTCCTTGTTTGCAGATGATACATTGTTGATGGGAGGAGCATCAACAATAATAGCGAGAAGATTCAAAAAAATAATGGATGCATTTATGTAGGTGTCAGGTGGACTCTTGAACAATACAAAATGCAAGATCTATGGGTGGAACATTCCACCACGAACTATGCAAAGAATTTCCCAAGTAATGGGAATCCCAACACAGGAAAATTGGAATCACTTTCTCTATCTGGGATTACCAATATCAGAAGAGATCATGAAGGTAGAAATATGGACAAAAAAAATTGGGAAAATGCAAGACAGGATAAAGAATGAGGGAATGATGTGGCTAAATATGGTTGGAAGGGTGATATTAATTAAAGCTCTCCTGGCTACACTGCCAATATACCAATATGCAATAATCATGGCACCAACAAGTGCTCACAAGCAGATGGAATTAATTCTAAGTAGTTTCCTCTGGCAAGGAGGGAAGCAGGAAAACAAAAAGTTTAGTTTGGTAAGGTGGGAACAAGTAGTGCTACCATATGAACAAGGAGGCTTGTCCATTCGGCTACCTAGGCTCATGAATGCTGCCTTGGGAATGAAAATTGTCTAGAGACTCATGACAGGTAACGAGAGCTGGTGGAAAAAAGCCCTCATAAAAAAATATCTAAATGGCTCCAAGGAGAATCTATTGAATGGGAACATCCCAATAAGACAAAGCACCCAAGTATGGAAGCTAGTCAAAAGATTAATTCCAATAATGGGCAACCACATCTCCAAAATTCCTAGGAATGGACAAAAAATCTCGATATGGGAAGACAGAATCATGGGAAATGATCCATTGCAAGATCACCCAGAAATGTATGGCATCCAAGAGTGGATGAGATGGAAAGGCTCTAATATCTTACATTCAATCTCCTTGTGGAATCAGAAGGAATGGAAAAAGCCAGCAATCCCAGTGAACATGGAAGGACAATGGAATAAAATCAAGCAACATCTAAAGGGGGCAGCACCAATTCATTGTGACGAGGAAGACAATTACCTCTGGGACCCAAGTAATGGGTAATATACAGTCAAAACTGGATATAAAATTCTTCAAGATCAAACCAATCAGCAAGAATGGGAACCATGGAAAATAGCATGGAAATCGGAAAGTTTTCCTAAAATAAAAATTTTCATTTGGACCCTATTAAAAGGAAATATCCTGACTGGCGAAAACCTAAAAAAAAGAGGATTCTATGGGCCATCAAGATGCCCATTATGCCAGCAGACAGAAGAAACCATTCAACACTTATTTTAGGACAGTAAATTCTCAAGAGAATGCTGGGAGCAGTTCTTGAGCCCACTGGAAGTAAATATAGACTATGGAAAACCATTGCCGGAATTCCTCAAAATTCTGGAGAAAGCCTACCCATATGCAACAAAGAAGAAAGTCATAATTATGAGAATCTAGAAATGCATTCCAACAGTCCTATGTTGGAAAATCTGGTTGACTCAGAACAGGTGTATCTTTAAAAACCAAAATCCTAAAATTGGAAAAACTTTATCAAAATTATGGGGATTAACATCAGAAATATTCAATGAAAAAGGAACTGCCCCAACAGATTATAGTATCCTTCAACAAGAAGAAAGAGATTGGCTTAGCAAAGCCATAATAGATAACAATGGTAAAAAGGGACAAAGAAAAGAAAGCTCAGGGAAAAACTCGAAATTGAGAATGACTAAAGAAGAAACTGAAAGTTGGAAAAGACAACAAAATAGATGTTGTTTGCAGTTTGATGGAGCCTCCAAGAATAATCCTGGAAAGGTAAGAGCAGGCGGGATAATTTTTGATCCAAGTGGGAAAAAAATTGTCACATATGAATGGGGATTGGGACAAATTTCAAATAATAAGGCTGAAGCATATAGCTTGTTCATGAGGACAAAAATAATTAAAAAAGATGAATCCAAAATCCAATAATTTTGGGAGATTCAGCCATCATAATTGAGGCAATGACCCGAACTAAAAGTCCAAGCAACAAGTTTATGAGAAGAATTATCAAAAGAATAAGAAGGAATCTAGAAGACTCTGGTAATGTAATTTTCAAACACATACTGAGACTTCACAACCAGCAAGCGGATTTGCATGCAAATCAAGCAGTGGAGATGAATGAAGGAAGAGTCCGAGAGAATAATGAAGAATATCAACACTTTGTGCCATAAGATCAAAATGAATTCGAAAAGAATAATGTACTGGGAAAAAAGGGACAAAGCAAGACAAATTATGGAAAAAAAAGGTGACAACCCAAAAAAACCCCAGCAAATCATGAAAGGACAAAGGAAAAAGCAAGGAAAAATGGGAATTCAAAGGATCAACATAAGAAACATCAATCAAAGTCAAATATCTCATGAGCAAGCAAAGCTCAACTCAAAAGGAAACCAAGCCATAAAAGGAAAAAGTTTGCAAGAGACAACACTCAACTCCATCGCATGGGGGACCACTACAATCACACGCTTGGAGGCAAGCATGCATCACATAACAACTTTAAAAAAAGAGTGCTTAGAGCAAAATCTGCCTCAAGGCACAACTCCCTCACACTCCAACGCAACCACCTCCTCTCTGCGCAGTCCTCTCCCTAGCTCCCATTGCTTAGCTGCCTCTTCACGCAACCCCTACCCATCTTCCCTCTCGCAGATCGCTGTCCGGCTCCCTCAAGTAACTACGCTCTCCCCTGCATTTGCTATTCGCTGAAGCACCCACGTAGTTTGTTGCCCCAAGCTCTCTGCGCAACCATCTCAGGTACGTTGTTCCTCTCAAGCTTTCACACTGTTCACTATCTCAACGCAGTCTCATGTCCACTATGTAACCACCTCACCAGCTCCCTTTCCTCCACACTGTCTATCTTAGCTGCCTTCCACACAACCCCTCTCAGCCTCCAGCTTTCCTGCTCATCCTCGCCCGTTGCTTCTTGCTATCTTGAAAAAGCTAATCAGTAAGCAACGTTTTATTTGATCAAGCTATCACCTTCCCTCATCCAGCTCTTACTACAGAATTACAATTTTCACTGCAATTTACATTCCCATCTTCATAAATACAGGCCCGCTCTCATATTTGCTAGCTCTGTGGCAATATCCACAGCTACTCAAAAATTTCAGAGCAAAGGCGGTCAAACCAGAGCAACAATGGATCAGGGGAGCACAGGAAGCCACAACAAAGCAAGGGGAATTGGCAGTCAGATGGAGCTTAACACCACTGAGAAGGCAGCCAAGAATGACTCATGCCCAAGATGCAAAGGAAACAAGGTCATGATACATTGGCTGCAGCAATCTCTCAAAGTTTTAAGGAGTGAAATGAGAATGGAGTACAACTTTTAGAAGCAAAAAATGGCAGCACAATAGCATGAGATAAAGGATCTGAAAATCAAGTGCAAACATCTGCAAAAAGCAGTAGAATATTACAAGAGCAACAATATGAGCAATGAAGGAAAAAACTCAGCCAACAATAACAATATGAATGAAGCAGCCCAAGAACACTCAATCAACAAGCCATGAACCCAAGGAGAAATTATGTTATGTAAATTTGTTTTTTTAGTAGGCCAATGCATCAGGCAATATCCTAGAATAGTTAAAAAAATCTATGAAGTTTGGAAACTAAGCACAGGAGAAGGGATTGCGATCTCATCTCGTTGCTTAGTCTACTATCGCAATTTAGCGGAATGTAATCGGAGCTTGCTCTACAATCTCTTTTGGTAATATATTATCTAACCAACCTTTTTGAAAAATAATATATATATATATATATATATATATATATATATATATATATATATATACATGCTTTATAATTCTTAAATCTATATTTTTAATGTAATGTGCATAATATATATATAGGTAACTCACGAAAAAAAGTTATTGTAAATATTGAATTTTTGTATGTTTATTAATCAAATTTAAAATGAAGTTTTGAAATATTTGTGAATATGCTCATTATTTTAATTTAAATTCCTCTATATTAAATTATTTTTAGTTATACGTTATTAATATAGTTTATTAAGTTTTTATATGATTATTAATTATGTGCTTTGAAACATGAATGATGATTAATTAAATTTATTTTAATAAGGTATATTATGATTAAAAAAAAGGTTTGTAATTTTATTAATAAAAAAACACAAAATTACAATATAACAAATTGAATCAAATAAATTTATTATTACTTTAACTAATCCCATATTATGCTTTATCATTATTATTTTTTCATCTTAATACTTTATTCCACAAGCATGATAACATCTATCTCATTTTAAATGGACATTTAAATGTTTATACTTAAGATTGTATAACCCTTTTGGCTCAAACATTATTCTTTATTATTGTTCTTATTATGTTGATCTAATGCTTCATTTTATGGACACTACAACATATTCCTCATATTGAGTCAACATTTAAATCTTTACTCTCATTTACGAACACTACAACATCTCCACCATACTTGGTTGTACTTTGGATACAATAAAACCAAATCATCTAAGATAACCAACTGATAGTTTGTAAAAGGGAAGACTTTCACTCTTATTTAATGCTTATAAGTTTAAGCCATTAACCTATTTCTTTATGTTTATGAAAAACATATTTCTAATTAATCAAAAACAATTTTTATTCTTATTGAAGATTTAAAAACACTAACTCCAATTCAATGGGCCTGGAGTATGCCCTAAAACTACTTATGCTTGGCTAAGAGCTCGTCTTCCTCGGACGTAAGGAAACAGGTTAATGGCCCAAGATTCAAATGCATCTGGCAAGAGTGAAAGCCTACCCCCTTACAAACCACTAGCAAGTTATTTCAAGTGGCATGGTTTTTCTTTAATAATGATGATGAGTCAACATGCATTCACGATTAACACCTAAAGATGGTTGTCCCCACTACTAATTTGACAACTAAATTATGATAAGTTTTCCCACCTATATAAAAATAACTCCAATTCAAATAATATTTACAATAAAATAAAATCACATAATTTTTAATAACATTCCATCTTAATCTCTTTCATAAAACCAAATACTATTTATAATTCCAATTTTATTCCTAAAAAATTAGCCAACTCAATTTACGAATATTTACTAATATGTATATGTAATATGTATATGTATATATATATATATATAATTATCTTAATCCTCACTTTTTTATTGTTTTATGTACCGAACATCATGAATAGCTGTTTGAAATACACAAGGTTACATCCCTCCAAGGAGTTACTCTACCCTCACGTATAAGTAATCAATAGATAATAATTTATTATAGGTAGAATTTTAAAACATACAAGTAAGAGACATGATGTTAGAAGTGTTAGTTCTTACCAAAGGGGTGTTACTCTTATATGTTTTTTATTTGTTTGAATTCTTTTGAAGTCTTTATCTAAGCGAGTAATATTTTATTTTTATTTTTAAAATTTGGTAAATTCTTCTATTTTCATTAATATAAAAGTAAGTTACAATCATATATGAATAGTTAGGTGACTTTAACTTGTCTTGAGGGAAACTAAGTTTATTGTTCATCTAACAACAGGATATGTCATTGAGTAGAAAAAAATAATTAGTTTTTCTAGCCAAGCTATATAATTCCATATGTCTTTGCCTTTCCTAAATATTATTTGCCTATATTGCCTATAAACATAAGAAGCAACATTCTGAAAATTAAAATCTTTCTATATACATAATAAAAAAAAGAAGGGAAACCAGCTAATAGGGTACTCTTCTCCCTCGACAGACGTAGATTCCATCGAAGCCGGGTCCTTGGCATTGGAACCCAAAAGCTCTGTCTGTGAGAGAATGCAAGGGAGGTGATCTTCAATTCGACAAAGGCGACAATCTTGTTTTTGCATTTGAAACTGGAGCTCCTGGAACTCCTGTTTATAGTTGGGAAAGTCCTGCACCGTTGCTGCCATGCTCACTGAGACTTGCTCCAAGGTCTTTCCCAAGACCAATATAGATACAAGGTTTGCTTAAACTAAGTAACACGACCACGGGTGTGCCCTGGGTCCGACACCATAGCCCACCAATCCTCCATCTCAATGTCCATCAAACTATCTTGTCATTTCAAATCAGCTTCCCATTCCTCAATTAATTGCCAGATTTCCTCACTTGTTCCTTCACGGTATGTTGTGGCCGCATCGTTTATGATGCTGGTGACCGGTTTATGACCTCGTATTTTTCCCCTAGAGGATTTGGGTTGCTCTGCCTTCGTTGTCACCCTGGTTTTCCTACCACGACCTCTAGCAGTGGTTGCCCGAGCCAATGCCTTAAACTTACAGTGTGCAATGGAGAGAAGGGTAGGGTGAATTCCTTGCACAAGTGGTAGCCCAAGCCCAGAAATTGTTCGCTTCCAAGAGACCCTACCACCCTGTGCACCTGCCAAGGGAGAAGCACGAAACAATGATTTCTAGAACAAAATTCGAGGGATTCCCTCCCTTCTCTTCCAATGCATGATGTCCTTGTCATTCAACCCAAATAGAGAAACAACTTCTACAACCCAGAGCCCATTTACATTACAATCAGAAGAAGGATTTAAGAAAACATCGAGGCTTACACCATAAGTACTAACCCTGTACCTAGATCATCGCAGAACCACATTTATGCTCCCCGAAATACTTCCACAGAGGCGAAGGTCATGGGAGTTGGTTTTGCCACAAACAATACAACTCCAAGACAAACAGAGAACAAACCACAACCCTTCCCCGGGAAATACAATGAAACAAAACCCAGAGGCGACGTTGTTGGCAGCCCATCCCTGAACCCCAGTATTGTCAAGCTGAGGCAGAAGAGGAGAGTCCCAAGGGCCAACCATAGAGACACAAACCCCATATAACCCCATCCTAGAAAGGAGAATTCCGAACCGAACAAACACATAAACTATGTCGGGCAAAAGGACCTGCTGCAGCAAGGAGACAAGCTCATGTAGCTTCATAGAACCTCGCTTTCTCCCAACCCCCGACAAATTGACACCATACAGTGCCAAATCCCTTAACTAGATAAGTTGATGCATGGAGAAGAGGAAGAGATGACAGGGCAAATACGAGTTTACCCTTGCCCAGAAAAAATTAGCCCACCACCTCGCTTGGATCCGCGACGTTCCACTATGCTTGACGTCTCCCTTCCTCACTTCTTCACCATAGACAACCCACTTACCCACTACTCTCTCAAAGCAATTAACACGATGCCAAACCCAAGACGGCACCTATCGCCTCAAGCATCCTAAGGGTGATAGGTTTGTACCCACAACCATTCGTAGTAAATTGCCATAATTAAAGTGCTGTCGTGCTCACACCTTGAGTCCTATTTTAAAATTTACAAAATTCACATAAAGTATTTCGTTTCTTTTCCATTAGCGTTGCAATTAATAATAGTGAGTCCCAATGAAGGCTAAGATGACAATTCATACCGCATATTCATGGTTAAACAATAACAACGTGTTGGTGGCATTCTAGTCGATATCAACCACTTCTAAAGCGATATGATTAATGTCACCATAACCATTATTTGTTATTTAGAAAATTTACGTAGGTATTCCTTTTAGTGCAAGTTTCTCCCTAATGTTATAATAAACTTGATTGTTGCTTAAAAAGAAAGAAGGGAATACTATAACGAAAGGAGTTACAAGGTGGTTAGTGTTACAGACCCAATTTTCTCGATAGCGATGTTGAGGGATTTGTATATTAGGTAAAATATTTTTCAAATTTATTATTTTATATATTAAATATAAATTAGTGTAGCTTGATTTATATATTTAATAGTGTATATTTGATTTATAGTTTATTGTTATGGATGGATATAAATTATAAGTTGCTTTATTTATTTTTAAATTAAAAAAATAGCAATATAACTATCAACGTGAAATTTCTCTTTTTTTAAACTATCTTATTAATCCTCCTCCCCAATGATACACCTTTTATTAATTTTTTTAACTACCTTATTAATTCTCCCTCCCAATTATACACCTTTTATTAACTTTTTTCATGTGGGATATGTATAAATTTCTATCACAAGTACTAACTAAGAGATAAACTTGTATTAAAGAGCAACATATGTTATAATTATATAAGCCTAAACACTCAAACTAAGTTACGAAAGAAAGTCAAGCACCCACTCTCAACCGGTCAGATTAGAGGAATTTATGAGTCATAAAAGTTGATAAGAAAAAATAGTTGTAATTCTTTCTCGGGTCGGGGTAAATATGATAATGTTAAAATATGATAGAATTGTATTGATTTCATTAAACTTTTCGAGATTTCAATAGTCATTATGGCAAAGTCTAGCATCCGTTTTATCCTTGTAGAAATACAGCTATAAAATATTATTTCTACTTTTATATTCGTTAACCATATTGGGATAACAATTGTATTATCCATAATGAGATATGTTTCCTACTTTCTATATGAAGTGGTAATACACTACAAATCCACAATTTTAACAAATGTTTCTATTGAAGTGGTAATACATTACAAATCCACAATTTTAACAAATGTTTTAGTAATAGATTTTGGGAAAATAATTGTAATATTATTTCTAGATTTTATAGTTGTAGTTTATTCATTTGTTGCGATGTAGTTCTTCAAAGCAAATTCAAGAGAGTTTGTATGTTGTGTATATTTATAAATTATATTTTTATTCAAATATTTGTGTATCAATTAAAAAATATTAAGTGAAATTGTAGTTATTTTGCCAAACAAGCCATTAGTTTTATAGAAAGATAATACTCCTTCTATAGCATTAATATACTCCTACTATAGCACTAATGTTAAAGGATGTCACTAAATCTTGTTCACTGGATTCAAGAAGAATGATATAATTTGTAGGTTCATTGGAGTTTCGAGAACGATATGATTTGTAGAGGTAATGGGGAGATGCTAGCTCTCCCAAGGAATTGAACTTGTAAACTAAAGATTGCTATAAGGCCTTCTTGATTGCATTGCTAAAATATCTTCTACACAATAACCTTATGTGAAAACATGTTAGGAATCCTAGAGCTCCTCATTAATCATGGTCTTCGCATCTACAACTTACATTGTAAGAGGCCTATGATGATATGGATTTAATTTAAGTAAATCTAAGAAGTCACAAATTTGATGTAATTTGATGTAGCTCAATTTGAAATGAAAATCCTCCATATTATTAAGTGGGAAAATTATTTGGGAGAAACACTCATTTTTGTCAGTGACCAAACTTTATGTTCTAGTTCCACATGTGACCTTTACTATCCCCTTCTTCTTTTGTGGAGTTTTTAGCTAATATAAAGGGGCCTTGACCACCAATTAACTTGCAATTTCTAACTTGATGGATTATGTGAGGCACATAGGATATTATGTGGGTGGTAGTTAGTTCCATTGTAGGGAAAGCATAAACAAATTTGAAATCAAATTTCCGCTTAATTTAAGATACCCAAAAATAACAATTTGTCTTTAATTTTTATATTGGTTTCCACGCATCATAATACCCAATTGCTAAGACAAACAACATTTGTCATATTTGAGTCGAGTACCGATTGTATAAAAACTTATAACACTTATTATTGTGAAAATATTACAAGGTTAAAAGAAAAATTAGAATCAAATAATAAAAACACATATATAATGGTTCTAGATGAAATCCATTAGAGTTTAGAATTCATTTGTAAAACATATACAATAGTTTTAGATAAGACCCTTGAATATAATTGTGTAATATAAATTCCTCATTTTCACATTGGCTTAGGAAATTGGAAAGCTACCAAAATACATAGGGAATACAAGGAATTTCTAAAACCTCTTCACTAGTAGTTTGCAAACAAAAGTTTACAAACTTTAGGAACTAAAATGAAATTATTCAAAAGTAGAACATTTATAATATTTAAGAAAACGACAAAATTCCAAAGCGTAGATGATATACTTGTCCACAAACTAATTCAAGGCAACTAAGTGTGAGAAATTTTCCACTGAGCTATAAGTATTCCTCTTTGTATTCCACCTTATAGCCAGGGACCTTATAGCCAGGGTATAAGACCACTAAGGGAAAAGCAAAACAACCCAAAACTATAAGCCCACTCATTTCAACCCAAAATTCTTCCAAAATTAGTAAAGAATCCCATTGAAAAAATTATTTGCTAATATTTCTAGTCATCCAAGCCATGGCACTCATTATGTTGCCCATACAACACAATAAAATATGCCTTTCTCTATTGCACAATCCCTAAAAAAAATCTTCCTCTCAATGCTCTTTAGCATGTGTAATATGAGTCCATTCCATTGTCTACTTCCATATTAACATTATGACAACTTTGGGCTCTTGAAAAACTAATGAATAATAATTCAAGGTTTTGGAGATGAATATTTATATCCATGGAACCTACTCTTTTTCTACACTTAGGTTTTCTCCTCATTATCTTGGGTTTTCCACTTTCTTTTCATCATTCTCTTTAATTTTTTTTCTAGCTTCTTTTATGGGGTAAACGATCTCCTATGGAATGGAAGCATAGTTCCCAAAAAAAATGCTTTCTCTCTTTAGTATGGTAGTACATTTCCTAAGGAGATCCTCCCCTTGTCCCTTTCCAATTACTCGAAGAACATCCTCCTCCATGTCCTAGTTTGAATTGCTTCCAAGATGATCCTCCCTCACATGAGTGAGGAGAGGGAAATGAAGGGTCATATTTTAACTCTTGTACTCCCTTAATTATAGGGATGAAAAGTCTTATTTGAACATGATAGGCAATATTAAAAGGCATAGGTAGACATAGGTACCTAGAATTAATAATCATCACTTTTATCTTTAATGTTGCAAATTTTATTTCTATGATTCTAGATTAAGATATTCCCTAGTCTTCATTTTAGTTGTCTACATTTCGAGTCTAGAACAAGACTTAGTCCTGAGGACTGACACTTGTTCTAGAATCGAAAAATACACAACTAAAATGAAGACTGTGGAATATCCAAATCCAGAATCACAAAAACCACACCACAAAAATCTACAAACCAATTTTATTTCCCTTGGAACATTTGTTTGATGAGTGATTTTACTTGACACAATATTGAAAAGGACGAAGATCATAACATTGTTCTTCCTTGTGATTGGTGTGATTTTAATGTTTGTGTAGAGACTGCACCTATAATGCTACTTACCCACATACTCTCTTCTTTTTTTATTTTTTATTTTACACGGGGAAAGACAAATTAAGGAATACAAAACACTATATATTCTTTTAACTAAATAAAGAGATAATCCTAAGATATTGTATTACCAGGAATGAGTCAAATTAAGAATTTTCGTCTGACATTCATTTATCCATGAACAATAACTATAAGTGAATCACATAATAAACCACACATCAATATGCAATACAAATAACACTTTAAAGTCAATTCATCCATAATTCAATTATACAATTTGATGCAATACAATAAACATGTAGTGGAAATTTATGTAACCCAAAGTACCGTTCACCAAAGGGATGGAGACTCGACTTGAATTTGTTGATGCTTGCGCTCCTTGGTGGTTATCCATGTACTGGTGTGAAGGAAGTAGCATCCTTGGCCGAACATCGCTGACGCACAGGTTGAACTCCTGACCTACTCCTTGGGTACTCTTCTTCCCCACACACCCCGAGCTGTAATGGGACATAAGGTAGTGGATAAGTGCTAGCTAGTGGAGGAGAGCATTCTTTGCTTGAGAGTCCCCCTATTAAAAGAAAACCTCCACTATATCAAACTCACTATAACTGTATTCACTTCAAACAAGAATTATCTAGTCCATCCAACAATGGGGCAAAATGGTCCCTTCTCCCATAGCTTTCCCCTTCTTTTATAGAAGGATTCATAGGTGATACTTGACACTTCATGCACAATTAATTATTTTTATTAATCCAAAAGTTTGATTATTCACCCACCCATGTGTCACCCTCTCACCAAGGCTCTCCAAAATTATTTACTTAAATTTTAATTCAAAAATTAATATTTTTTTTTCACCCCAACACGACTCCCTACTTCTTCTCCTAGTTGTCTCTTGATCCCCCTTTTATACTCCTTAATGTGTGTTCATTATTGGAGTCAACTAACAAGTCTCAGATTTGGTTCCCCGACTACCTCCTAAATTAACTCAAATTGTCTCTTAGATGGAGATTCTTGTGTTGGTTCTTGCCACATGGAGCTTCTCTAAATTTTCTCTAATTCCATTTATTTAATCTTTATTTTTATTCACCACCCTCTTTTTTAGTGAGGTTAAATTATTTTAGGATTAATCTTTCTAATTAAATCTATGTCCTTCTTCCCCCCTTTTTCCTATTAAAACACTTCTACATACTATCTACCTAAAATTTTCCAATAAGGGAAGGGTAGAGTTCTCAAGTGGTCCATTTTTTTCTTTCTTCCTATTCTCATTTTACCCCAAGTTTTATTCCTAATTATATAACTCAGTTTTAAAACTTAGTTTACCACATTATGTGAATTAGTATGATCATCATATCTTAATTATATTTCAATAGTTTCTTGATGATCCCCAGTGTGCCAAGTCGATTGTGCCCTTCAAGAACTTCCCTTCAAAGTTCCAAGGGTGCCATGCCAATCAATTTCTTCTTGATGCCAAGGGTGCCAAGTCGGTCATGCCCTTCAAGAACTTCCCTTGAATTTCCAAGGGTGCCATGCCACTTTCCCTTCAAGCATGCAGTGACTATGAGGGGAAAGACTAGGAGCAAATATGGAGACCACTATCCTCTCCTACATTGCCTGCCATAGTGAGACTAATGGTGTTGGGGATCAAGGAATATGCATTGATGCATTCCCCCCTGTAAAATACTCGTGAGTAGCCCAATCTAAGGTCTTCCTCCATGACATCGTGATCTTCAAGGCAAAGGTATCCCAACACCTTCTAGCCCAAGTCACGACGAGAGTGATAGCGAGTGAAATCAAGGACGTTGTCCCATCCCTCCCATGAAGTTCCATCTATCTATACAACCCCATTACTCATGTTTGAGTCATTCGACCAAGTAACTACCCGTGCTTGCAACCACTAACATGCCATTAGAAATCACACAGAATATTAACTTGAAGTTAAAATTTTTGAAACAATAGTATGCAATTCAATGAAACCAGAGGTCATCGACTCATCACATGCAAGTACATCAGGGTGGTCTCCTACCACACTCAATAGTCATCATTTATATTTGTTCATAATGTTAGTAACCAATATAGTTGCATATGTTAAATCATCACCATGAGATAATCATCACTAACTGTAAGCAAGAAGTCAATGTAAACTAGACAACATAATGAAACCATTACATGATTAGATATAGTAATCAAATAGGCCCATCGCTGCCATTATCATCATGACAGCAATTGACATATCACAATTATTATCACCTCCATTAATAGTAAGAGTCAAATAATCCGATCCTCGACCTAAGGTCCTCAAAAAATAATGTAAGATCCCATAGGTTATTTATAGGAAAATGGTAAAGTTAAGGTCATTCAACACACATGTGTTCCAAGGTGATCTCCTACCACACTCAAATAATTTTTAGAAGTATTTGGTCCCAAAATAGTCATCCAAGTTTGTAAACGTGATAAAACATCATTGAATTCTTCAATATTCATATGTAACCTAAGCATCAATGAAATGTAGATTGAAATCAAAATAAATACATCATAATCATCATCCCATGGGTTTAAAATAGTAAAATAATCACTGGCTCATCAACCCTAATGTCCTCAATGATAAAGTAGAATCCATAGAATCTATCTCAAAAGTCCAAGTAAGATAGAAGTGTTGATTTTCATAGTCAAGGTAAAACGAGTCATTACACATTGATCTTCGTTTTTTCCTCATTGATTTTTTATTTTTCTCTATTAGGAAATCAACTATTGATGAAATGTATTCACCAGGAGTAGTTTGGAGTATGGAAAGTTACTTCCTTATCATATCCATTATTTATGTGCTTGTTGTTCCTAATTTCTTCGCAAGCTCTGATGATTGGCTTGGAAAGAGAAGGCTAAATTTGATCATGTACAACTTCATTGGTATCTACGATTAGACTTATTTTGTCGAGTGGTTTATGAGTCGATTGTTGAAATGAATCTCCATCATCATCAATTTCTTTGTTATTTTCAGTACGAAACATATGTTTGTTATAAACAAGCACCAAGTCAAAATATTGCACTGACTATTGATCCTCAAGATCCTTGATTTCATCTTTTAATAGTTGGGATTGAACTTGAAGAAGTCTGAGTTTAGTTTGTGTTGCAAATGCATTGGTATTGATTGGATATTATTCTTATGAATGAAGATTACAATGTACTCAATGGAAATTATCGACGTATTTAGTAACTCTAACAATTTGATTCTTTATTCCATTTGAAACATTGAATGATGCCTCCTTATGTGGATAAGTCCAAAAGAAAATGACTTATTTGTGATACTCAGTTTGTACTTCATGCTTGCTTAAAATCACTTGATTTAGAGGGTGTCATATACCACTGAAAATGCACCTAAACTCATCATATCTATAATAATATGAGTTTAAACCACTCAATGTTGTCAATTTTTGGCTCAACTATTTCAATCACTTAATTGAGAGTGCACCCGAGAAATATAGTTCAACTCAAATTTTGAATTGAAAAGAACTACTATAAAAACAATTCAATTTGATCAAGTAAAATTGCAAAACACATTGTTTGCAAGTTACAAGTGAGCTTCAAATGCTCAACGATATGTTGAGTTCATTAACTTGTTTTTCATATTAGTTTGATTTTATCATTACTAATATGATAAACAACTTAAATATTTAAATATAATCAACAATTACTTTATTGTATTTAAATAATATTAATTATACTTAAACTCCATCTATATATTATATTGCAATTAATTAGGTCAAAACTAATCCTAAAACATCATCTAAAAACACAACAACATCATTTAAAAACCAACAATGTAAAAGCTCAACTTCACACACTAAACATAAA
>APFE031218311.1:399585-413097 GCA_000404065.3 Pinus taeda
ATCCGATCACCGATTCGATTCTGATAACGTTGCTTTATCTTTGACATTGATATTATGAAAAACTTTATATTCACTTGAAATATATTTTTGACTCCAGACTTGGCTCAACTAGACTCTTGGCTTTCATTCAATAACTTGACATATCAAATGACTTTCACTAATCTTGATTCTTGACCATAAATTTAAACCTTGTGCGTTAAGTAACACCAATCATACACCCTATTATATATCAATAACTTCCTACTTGACTCCTTCAAACTTGATTTTGCATTTAATATTAATGATTTTCAATGATTTTAATCTTTGATGTAAAATCTCAACCTCAACTTTCCAACTTAGATTTTGACTTCATTTGTTAACATTTTTTACCATTTTCATTTTCGAAAATATAGTTCACTTGATTTAATTTTAACCTAAGCTCAACCCTTTACATGGAAAAACTCAATTTAAGCTTGACATCTAACACTTGATTCAACTTCTCTTAAGACCATAATTACAAATCTCCCTTTTACTCATCCAAAACAAGGCTTACGCAACCTACAAATGAACTAAACTCAACAATGATGGTGACAATAATACATTTCTTCTCTCAACTGCAACTTTATGGGAATTCAATCCAATGTCGTGAACCATAATCCACGATATTTCGAACTTTAAAGCTCAAGTCATTACTGGTTTTCACCATATAACACACCAGAGTTATTCATACAAATCTACATGTCAATTTGCAGAAAACAATTTCGATTCATAACCATACCCTTTAAGCCGTAAAATCTTTGTTTACATCCTTATCGAACATAATTTTTTGTTAGCGTGCATCCCTTCCAAAACTATTTATTAAGATGCTTTGCCTCTTTTTCTCCGAAACTAATTCAACCCTGGCTTGCTTCCTTACGGCCAGACCGCATTATTCAATAAACAGATTAGATATCCAGAGTTCAAGGATTGGCCTGTGTTTCAAACAATCTACTCTTAGCTCAAAAACTATTGCGGAGCTTTGATACCAAATAATGCAATGCCAACCTCCAAACTAAAAAGACACTATACTATGCACCCTGAAGCAAAACAAGGTACACTAAGGATTTAGCTCAAAATCACCACCGGGGGAATTATATTAAACTATCATAATCATGTGCTTTTTAATGTATAATTGATCGTGTTGTAACATTGATTATTTTTGATAAGTTGTTTTGTTTTTATTTATCTTTATTATATAACATGATATAGAAAAAATAGAAAATATAAGAAAATCCTAAAATACTACACACTAGTTAAAATGTCGTTTTTCAGTAATAAATCATGTTTGATTAAAGTTTAAACGTGATTAAACAAAACAAAAATTTTATTTTGTGAAAAAGACAAACGTAAAGACTCTTTGTTGTTTCTGTTAAATATAATAAAGTTTGATGTATGCAATCTGCGACGCAAAGAGATCAATGACTCTCATACCACTATGCACCCCCAAAGCCCATCTGAAGTTTAATCAACGGGGGAGGGAGAGAGAGGTGCGAAAAACGGTCAACCCTCATACCACCTTCGCCACGTGCCCCTCTCGCATTCACTCCGCACACCCTCGCTCCAATACCACAAACTGCCTCCAACCTCCTCCGAAATCCACTCTCTCCCATCCATAAACCCGCTACACCACTCCCGCCAGTTTTAAATAAAACTCTCGTTTCTGCCAACTGTCAACTCCCCATTTTCCAACCATATTCCCATTACACATTAATGCCCTTGCGCCCCTTTTTACCTACATAAAACATTTTTATGTTTTGTTGAAGTTATCTGTTGCTTGTATTTTCTCTGCTCCGCCAAGTCATAAACCAAACCATTTGCTATCAGTTACTAGGCCGAACAACATCCAAAGTGACAAGTGGAATTCAAGAGACCATTCTAGCTATCAATTAACAAGGGAATCGTTTTTCTCTGAGTAATTACAATTGTTTCTCAGTGCTTTTTCTTTCAGTCATGGCTTCGAAGAAGAATTCAAAAACTTCATAAAACCCCATGCTTCCTCTTACTATCGACTTAGACCATCAACCATTAATTGACCAGCTCTATAAAGTTTCTGAAACCAATTGTGAGTTCGATCTTTATGAACTTCACAAATGGTTAAAACAAAAAAATTTAGACCTAAGTGATGAATTAAACCTTTGGCACTCATCTTTACCTCAATTCATCATTCCACGAACCTATCATTTCCCTGATTTTATTTCATGGTGTCATGTTAGGTATGTTCCCAGTCAAAGAGTAGTGGTTTCCCAAAACAATGAAGCTCTTTTTACAATTACTATTGAATAAATTAATCAAATGTTGTAGATTCAAAACCCTGAACCCTTGCATCCATTTTCTCAAGAATCCCTCATAGATATCTATAAAGATATTGACTTTCCTTGAAGTGCCAAGATTTTTGAAACCTTTCTACCAAAAAATGTTCAATTTCCTAAAACCAACCCACCATATCAATCTTCTATGTTTCCAGAAATGACCAAGCAGATAATATCCATTGTCTCATGTATGTTAGGTTATTATTCCAATTAGTGGGTCGATGAGGTCCGTATAGGTTTCTTGTCAGTTTTCTTAGTTAATAAAAGGCCATATCTTATCTTAAATTATAGTGAATTCTTAGTAGAATCAATTCATGATCAGTTCATGAAATTATCTACAGAAGGAGTGTTCAAATCTTCCAAAGAACCAAGGAGACATCCCAATAAGTGCATGGGATAACGAAGATTCTCAGGATTGAGCTAATTGGGATTGTTTCTGGAAAAGCCCATGTTCTATATTTTTAACCTTCATCCTAGTTTGGTCAGGATTTGGGATGGAAATCGGTCATTTTTTGCAATTTGGCGCCTTTGTTTTTCTTGCTACAAATGAACCTTGTTAATAAAAAACGATTTTCCATTAAACAATGCAGACAATTAACAATAAAATCAACCAAAATCTAATGACACATGGGAAAAGTGAAATGCTTTGCATGTCACATGTTTGGACACTATGCAAGACAATGTATGAACAAGAAGAATGGCAAGGGGAAGTCACAAGTTGTTGCATCAACAGACTCACACTTGCTAATAGGTTCAAGAAGGGGTTCTCACTAGTGAAATGTATTTTTGGTACCATTGAAAAAGTTGCAGTGTTTATGGAAAATGGAGCATCTCATCATATGATAGGATTGTTTCATGTTTTATTAGTCAGAGAGGTTTTATTTTCTAGTACAGAAGATGGAAAACCAAGGAAATCCACAACCAGTAATCCATTGGACTTCCTTGATAAGGAAGAACACCACTGAATTCACATTCAATGAATTTATGGATCAGTTTTTATATGTTGTTTCTTGCTTCTTAAACAGTGATGTAGAACCAAGGATTGGGCCAAATATAGGAAAATTCCTAAATCTCAATGAACAAACCAGAATAGGAGATTGGTATTGATACCAAAATTATACAGAGATTATGATCTATCGATGTGAACTACCTCCATATAGATTACCTAAGTTTGTCCCTATCCGCATTTTTTGCATTGGAATATATGAGATAGATGATCAACATGGATCAACTTAATTTTTAGTAGCAAAGAAGAAGGCTCAATTTAAAATCAATACTCAAGTAGGGCCTTTTATTTGTAATTCTAGATCAACAGGGAAGGAAGCAAAAACTCTTTTGAAACATATGAATTTCAAACTTAGTTTCACCTGGTCGTATGGTCCCCTAAGAGTGATTTCAAAAGTAAGGGTAGAGCAAAAAACTACCCCATATGCTCACACTCCTAGGCTTGAGATAGAACAGTACATGAACTAGGTTGAATGGAAAAAGAATACAATTCAGGAAGTAGAAGAGCAAGTTATATCATATACAACATAACATAATCCTATACCAGAAGAAAAGCATGAGAAAAGGCCAAGGGACATTATGTCCCCTATGGTGACATAAATTTCAGCTAGAGAATTCAAAATATACACTAATAGGTAGAAGACAAATCATATAAGTGAAACACAACAAGAAGATACTACGCAACAACACCCAATTCTCATGACAGGCCAATTTGTGCCATCATCTCCTAGGATAGAAGGAATGACTGTAGGATCTCCTATGTCTTCATCTAGTCCAGATGTATCGTCATCTCAAACAAGAGAATTGCAGCAGACTCAGAAAGAATAGGGCATATTTACAATCTACAAGGAAATTAAGCAGAGGAATGAAGCTTTGAAAGCTTCCACTTATTTACAGTTCTGGAAGCAAATATCAACTTCACAACACATGCTACTTTCTGCCTTTGACACTGAGAAGGGAAAGATGCAAATAACCTTCCTGGAACCCAAAATCACTCATCCTAAAAGTGCAAATGATTACAATAAATCAATGTTTTCTTTTGATGCAAATTTAATTCATCCTATTAACTAGATTGATTTACATGAACAATCTGGTAAGATAATATATTCCTCTCCCACAAGTTCAACTATGACAATATCTAAGCTTCAAGCATCATTAGAAAATCTTCCGTCTCATTTGAAGATAGAATGAATATCTTCCTTAGATAAATATATAAGGGTCAAATCTTTAGAGGATTTAGTGGTAACGCTAGGATATGATCCCATCAATGTCAATGTAGCAGAAGAGGTAATCAGGAGAATGAATAAAGACATAGATGTTTTGAGAAAATAACTTAAGCTTCTTTCTACAAAAGATACACATACTAAAGAAATAGGACAGCTAGAAAAGGAGAAGGAGAACATGTTCAAAATCATAATTGAACAGAATGCACAGATAGAAAAAATGGAAACTGAGATTGAAGGGTTTTAAAAGGAAAAAGAACGACATGGAACCCAAGAGAAAAATGTTGCTCTTTCAGCAGTTCTAGTGATAGCAATGCCAATTACAACTACAACAACAACATCATCTACATCAACAACCATTTCAACAATGGAAACTCAATCAACTGATTCAACAACATACTCAGCTTAATAATTTACAAGAGCAAAAACTGAAAATTGATAATGTATATCTAGCTGAGTTACATAAGACACATAGGCTTACATAGAGAATTGAATTCTTAGAAAACCAATTTGTCATAACTGACACCATTACACATGCTAAGGAGAGTATCTGGATGGAAATAGATGAGGCCATCACTAAAATATGTCCTTCAATTGAGATCATATTTGAGCAAGATGAATGAGTGCAGAAAGCTAAAGAAGTAATAGCAGACATGAAAAAGGAATTGGGTTTAAAAACAGGAAAAGCAAATACACCGATAAGGGTTTTGAATTCCAAAACCAAAGATGTACTAGAAGAATATAACATAGAGGATAGAACAAAGGTTATTTTGGAAGTGAGAAGGATTCTAAGTAAGAAACATTTGATGCTGTAACTGGAAAACAAGTGCCATAACCTCGAATCAAGTACCCAGAGGTTTCACAAAAAATTATGTGTGTTAGATAAAAAAGGTATGCCTAGATTAAAGGGAATTGGAGATACATTGATTGATCTATAACAATATCAAAGGAAATTATATTCAATTACCACAGATAAATCCATATTTTTAAAGATTAAAGGTACAATAACTGGTAAAGATTTTATGGAAGGCCTCAATTATGATTTATTCATCCAACATGAGATAAATAATTTATTTTTGGTTTAACCAACTTTCCAAAAAATACACTGAGGTAGATGAAACATTCAGAAAATTGGTCAAATATACAATTATGGATGAAGAAAGGTGGGAAGAACTATGTACGTTATTGGGTAAATGAGTGAGTACTATTTTTGTAAAAAACAGTTTTAGATATTTAAGTCTAGATATTTTGGGATTTTTTTTTATAAATATTCCCAAAATTGAATTGCAAAGGGTTGAACCCTTGGGATAAGTTTTTTTGAGTAGAATTACATGTATCTGAATTTGTCTGATATGAAAGAAGGGGTTTTGGATTTGCTTCAAATAACTTGTCATCTTTGTGAGTTCTTCTTAAGTTATTCATTTCATTTTGTTGTTTCTGCATGCATTTATTTTTATTGAAGAAATTTGGGTAAGATATAACTGAATATTAGTCTATCTTAAATCCCTTGTGAAGTTATAACATATTATAGAGATTAGTTTATTAGACTATCTATCTAAGTTAACTCCTCTACATTAATTAATTGTCACTTCTACATAAACTTAAATGAATTTTGTTGGGAAGTGAGGATAGTTTACTAGCATCTTTTTCTTATGATAATTTTGAATATACTGTTTGAAAACTTAAAACTCATAGCTCTTAAAATTCTTCCTTCCATATATTTTTTTAAAAATCTAAATCACTGTTTAGATGTAAAGAATCATCCCTTCCATTGTATTAAGGTAATTTAGGATGCAATATTATTTACATAATCTTTAAAATTGGTCATCCATAAATTAAAAACAACAAAACATTTTAGATGCTATGGCATAATTACCTACCTAGAATTATCTCAGAGGACAACATTAGATTGGCGTCGTTGTTAAGGAATGAAATTTGAATCATTTTCCTTGGGACAACGATTAAGCTTTTCCTTTAAGGTGAATAAAGGATTAGAATGTTAAAATCTTTCACTTGGCGACTTCACAAGCCAAATTGGCTTCTTCCAGACATATCAGATCTCATTCGGACCCTAAACTTTATTATCCATTATTAGATCCAAAGATACTGGTAAGAGAAGCTTCTTTAAGAATAATATTAGAAGCTTCTACCTCTTATTTCGTACCAATACAACCTGAAATTGTTTCGGCTACTGATCCTTTTAGGTCTGTTCCAATTCCCTCTGAATTGTCTGACTTACCACCAAAGGTATTAGAACTTTTGTCCAGAGGAGTTGATCTACAGCCAACCCTTCTAGTCCATTCATTGGAATCATATCAAATCCTTGAAACCCTTTTAGAATCACCTAAGTCAAAAGAAGGGTTAGATGTACGTCTACCTGAGATAAAACCTAGTGATTTTATCTCACCCATTGTTCATACTTTTGCATCTACTTCTACCGAACATGAGGACACTTTTTTCTATCTATACAAATCCTTTATTTGAAACTGAAGGAAAATTTTAACCAAAAGAGCAGAAGTTAATTATTCAATCACTATTAATAAAAAGTTCAAGAGTTCCTCCACCTACATTCACACCTCCATCTTCTCCTACAAATTCATCTTCATCTACAACATCTTCTTCAAAATCTTCATCTACAACATCTTCCATAGACTCATCCTCATCTTCAAGTATGGATGGTTTTCAGCCTATCATTCAAGTTAGGTATGATTATTTACAACTCCCTCGTCAACTTAATAATTTTCCTAATGGGTATTTAAAACATCTACCTAGATTTAATGGAGAAACTAGTTTGTCCGTTGAATATCACTTACCTTCCTTTTTGGATTTTGCCGATAACATGAATATTGAACATGAAGATGTGTACATGATATTGTTTATTCAATCACTTGAAGGAAATGTAAGAATTTGTTTTATACATCTAAGAGAAAATTCTATTCCATCTTGGAATCAGTTAACCAATATCTTTAAAAATCAATGGGGAGTTAAAAAGGATCTTGTATATTTTGTTACAGAGTTTGAAGAACTGGAGAGAAATCCTGGTGAACTCGTGGTTGATTTTATAAAAATGTTTAACAAACTTTATCATAAGATTCCACCTGACTGTAAACCACCAGTAACAACAGCTAAAGTTAGATTTTCCAAAGATTTTGAAGATGATTTCACAGTCATGCTTAGAGAAAGGACATCTGTCACCCTAGAATACATGCAAACAAATGCCATAGAAGTTGAAGCCAATAGATCGACATCGGCTAAAATTAGGGCTAAAGCAGAAAAGACTGAAAGAAAAATGAAAGCTAGTGAAGAAGGTTCTTCATCAAAAAGTACAAAGGAAGATCAAAAGATAGATGAAATCACTTCATTTCTTAGAAATATTTCTAATATGATCTAAAAAATGGAGGCTCAACCTAGAACAGTTCAACAAACAACAAATAGACTTCAAACTCAATATAGGAGACCTTCTCAACCCCAAATTTTGCAAAGACCTAATACTGATTAGCGGATTCAACCTCCCCTAATGATTGATGATTAGGAAACTGAGGACACTAGCCCTTTGATTATATATGACATCAATAATTTTGATTAGTCACCAATTCAAAATTCCACTGTCTCTCTTCCTCAAAATCAATACCCACTGCAAAATCAAGAAAATTCACAAGTTTCAAAATATCAAGCCTTTTCTGAATTCTTAATTGCGTAATTAAATAGAAGATATGATTTAAGACCAAGATCAGGGCTTAGTAGACCTTCTAAGAATCTCACTGTAAATGAACCACCAATTAAAACCACTAAAACTAAAATAACAACAACTCAACCATTGAATCAATAAAATGAACCTAGTTCGATTGATAAAATTGTTCTAACTACTTTCAGTGTGGAAAGAGAATTTGAAAGGGTCAAAATACCTATTCCTTTGTTTAAACTTTCCAAAATTCCAGGTTATAAAAATCAAGTTTCTAAATGGATTCAATCTTCAAGAGTTGATGCTGAAGGAGATGTAATAAGATTGCAAGATGAAAAAACTTTAGTCATCTTTGGTCCTAGCTATGATATGATTGATGAAAATGTACCACTTTTTTATGTCACTTTAAAAGTTCATGATTTTCTGTTATACAACTGTATGTTAGATTATGGGGCTTCCCATAATCTGATGCCTAAAGTGATCATGGATCAACTTCAATTACAGGTCACTAGACCTTATCATGATCTATATACTTTTGACTCAAAGAAGGAGCCCTGTCTTGGACTTATAAAAGACCTAGTTGTCACTCTAGCACAAATCCCTGTTAAGAGTGTAGTATTAGATATTGTAGTTACAAATATTCCTCCTAAATTTGGTATGTTATTATCTAGATCATGTTGTGCCAAATTAGGAGGAAGTCTGCAAATGGACATGCCTTATGCTACTATTCCTGTATATGGAGGTGAACAACTTATATTATACAGGGAGGTTAGATTCATTAATACTATTTGTAGAGCTTATCAAGAAGGAAATCGTCCAATTTATGTAGTTGATCAAGATTTTGGATGTTTCACACTATCATCAAATAACTTACAAAACGATTAGCTTAGCATTGAATAGATTGTGGATAAACCTAAGGCTGTAAAAACTGATATTTGGAAACTATACTTTGATGGAGATTATTCAAAAGAAGGTGTTGGAGCTGGTATTGTACTTATTTCAAGAGATAAATAGAACATAAATAAACCCTATAAGTTAGAATTTGACGTTACAAATAATGTAGAAGAATATGAAGCTTTACTTCTAGGATTGGAATTAGCCAAAAATTTTAAAGTGCAAAATCTAAGTGTATTCAATGACTCAGAACTCATTGTTAAACAAGTGAGGAATCTTTGTCAAACAAAACACCACAGACTTATATCTTACAGAAATGAGGTATGGGACTCAGTGGATAATTTCTTTCAGACATTTAATGTCATTTTTATTCCAAGAAATGAGAATATTCATGTAGACTTTTTAGCTATTTCATCTAGTTCTTTTAAAATTCCCAATCAGATGCATCTATAATACCAGATTCAAGTAAAATACAAACCCTCAATTCCTAATAATCTTAAATATTGGAAAACATTTGAAGATGATGAACAATTAAAATCAAGCAATCGATGAATTATCAATTGAAGAAGAACAACTTGATGATAAAGAGTTGAATAAGGAAAATGAAACTTCACAATTAAACTCAAAAAATGTTGATCATAACATCCTTCAGCTACCAAACAATTTCATCCCAAAGGGCTTAGTTCACCTTGAAAAACTGTTTGATCATAATGATGTTCCTAAAAGACCATTATCAAACTCACCTGAAGAAGATATAGAAGAATGCAATATTGGAACTCAAGAAGAAACCTAAAATATTAAATTCTCTGCATCATTACCAAAGGAAACAAAAGATAAATATCTAGCTCTCCTTAAAAATTACAGAGATGTTTTTGCTTGGTCTTATGATGAGCTAATAGCATATGATACAACACTCATTTAACATAAAATTCCTTTGAAACCAAAAGCTAAACCTTTTAAGAAAAAGTTAAGGAGAATAAATCCAGTCTTGCTCCCCACAATTGAAAAAGAAATTAAAAAATTACTGGATGCCAAAATCATAGTTCCCTTAAGATATTCTAATTGGATAGCAAATTTGGTTCCAGTTAGAAAGAAAAATGGTGAAATTAGATTGTGTGTGGATTTTAGGAACTTTAACAAATCATCCTTAAAGGACAATTATCCATTACCCAAGATGAATCATTTACTTCAAAAAGTTTCAGGTTCTAATAGAATTTCTATGTTAGATGGTTTTTCTAGATACAATCAGATCATGGCAAGCCCAGAAGATAGAGAGAAGACAACATCCATGACTCCTTGGGGTACATTCATGTATGCAAGGATTCCTTTTGGACTAACAAATGTTGGAGCTACTTTCCAAAGAGCTATGGATTTACTATTTGTTGGCAAGATTAATAAATTTGTTGTCATTTATCTGGATGATCTAATTGTATTTTCAAGTTATGATCACGAACATTTAAAACACTTGAGAAAGGTTTTTGACAGGTGCAGGAAATTTGGGATATCACTAGATCCGAAGAAGTCCTTGTTTGCAATAAAAGAAGGGAAATTGCTCATACATATTATTTCAAAGGAAGGAGTAGTCATTGACCCAAAGAGAGTTTCAACTATCCAAGCACTTTCACTACCAAGGAATAAAAAGGAAGTTCAGGCTTTTCTTGGGAAAATCAAATTTTTAAGGAGATTTATACTGACATGTTTTTTATTGTTAGTATTTGGTGTGCTAATATCAATTATAGATTTATAAACATGTGCTTGCTTATTGCTTCTTGTATTGAGTTTTCATTAGTTGTTTGTGTATGTAAATGATAAAATTCCCTAAGTTTAATATGACATTCATGAGAAAAATAGCTTCAAAAACAAGTACTAAACAAGAAACATTCAAATCCCAACATATCATCAAAGGGACACTTTAACATAGTCTTTTGATGAAGGAATTCACTCCTCCCGGGCTACATCTCCTTGGTCCAGCTTCCATGGCTTGGGCCTCTGTATTAGCTCAATATGGAAAAATGTTGTTTTAAAAAGCTCTATGGCTCTTGATACTTGCACCAATGTGTTCAGAATTTCCAAATTAGCCAAGAACACCTGTTGTGGGGTGGTGTTCATATGCAGAGACAATATACGTTAATGGTTATGGAACTATCCACTGGGATTAACATCACCGTGACTGCGTTGTTGTGGGTTGGTGTTCACATGTAGAGGGCTAGCTTGTGGACTAGCCCTCCTAACTGCCCATTCAAACCATGTTAAACTTTAAATATATGTCGCGAACTTATGGGGTAACAAACACCCAGTAGTGGAGATGGTATGTGGCTTGGATTGCGGAGGGGAGGTCGCAGGGTCGAGCCCTGACACCTCCATAATAATGTTTCTCCACTGTCTAGACCATTGGGAGGTGCCACATGGCAACCTCGGGGCTTTCCACGTGGCATTCTTTCATTGGCCCAAAACAAATCAATAAATTGTGCCAACACACCACCTGAAACCAAATGAAACGATGCCACTTATCCATCTGTGATTCATTGTTGACCACCATTGACCTCGCTTAGTCACTTGCCACGTTAGTAGTACGTACTGCTGTGCAGTGACTAGGCATTTTTTTTTGCAAATTTTTCCTGTTTAGCAAAGCGATCTGAACAAAATAAATTTCTCATACGAACTCGATTTTTAGCGATACCAGTTGTGTTGGGATTGTTTTTTCGAGATGGACGCGGTCGTTCAGGTTTCAAGCCATTTCAATAACTTTTAATTTTGAGCTAAACACTGAGCGCCTGATCATTCCTCCCCACTAGAAGCCTTTTGGACCCCAAAATATACTATCAATTGTTCAGTAGGTGAGGGTACAACTCCCTCACCTTCTTGATCTGTAACCATTTGGCTTGAGAATGATTTTGTCCCTTAAGTCCCACTCTAAGGTATTCTACATCCCCTCTCTTCGAAGTTCTGATTCTTTTGTCAAGTATGAGATCTTGATGAAGATCTTCTAAATATTCTGGCGAGAAATCATCTATTGATGGCAGTTGAACATGCTCTCCTTTATCATCAATCAAAGGAGGCTCAAACAATCTCAAATTCTCAACATTAAAAACAGAGTATATTTGCATACAAGGAGGAAAATCACGCTTAACAACATTATTACCAATCTTTTCCAGAATTTCAAAAGGACCATAATGGATTGGCTTAAGATTTTTACCTTCCCCTTGAAGTCCCTATTTGCTAATATATAACCAAATTGCGTCACCAACTTGAAATTTGTGATCAACCCGGTGTTTGTCATGCCTTGTGTTATCACTTAGAATTAAAATTTTATGTATATAGTCCTTTGTCCTAGTTAAATGTCAAAGGTCGATATCAAATGGTTTTCGTTTCATATTTCATACTTAGGACTGGGAGTTTCAAAGGAGTCTGTTTCGAATTATGCTCTAATCCTATTGGTTTTCCTCCATCATCATTGTGTTATAAGCCATGTCTTGTCTTATTCTATCCACCGAGTCTTTTTGTGATTTCGCAGTATAACCTCCTATTTGTCAATTTCGCAGCGTAATCATTGTTCAGTCATTTCGCAGCACGGTATCATCAAGCCGTTTCGTAGCGCATGATTAGAAATTTAAACTAGCCGCGCTGCGAAATTGCGGATTCGTGCGTTTCGCAGCGAATATTACCTAAAGTGTAAAGTCTGTTGATGAGTCACTGATTCTGTCTTCTCATGTCAGTATGTGTACCTCCCATACGCATGTCTAAATGCTTATTAGTCGTCACTCCACCCACAGATTTGTTAGAATGCACAGAAATATCATTTCAACGGGTTTTACCGTGCATGGATCGTTATGATGATCATAAGTGTACATAAGTGGCAGGCTGGTTGGATGATGTATTTGAAATTCAAGCGAGGCTGTTCAAGTGAGCCTGATTACAAGCGAGGCCGAGTTAAAAAGGGAGGTGAACCATCTCGACCGAAATTGTTGAAATTTGGCTGTGAAGATTTCCAAGAAAGAATTTGGCCGCGAAGATTTCAAACTGAAGATGGAGAGAAAGGAGCACAGGTCCGGCAAATGCCAAAGGAATGAACCTAAAGGTTTAGACATAACATTGAGGGACGAAGGCGTGAAGAAAGCTTCCAAAGATGCTGGATGCTGGAATTTCTGTAAGAAGCTGCAAGGTGGACATGCTCAGGTAACCAAATAGTTTGCTTTGAATTTCACCGGTTTAAATTCAAGAATAGCTATGTTGGAAGTTCAAGTGTCTTCGGAGGTTATAGCTGCTGTAACAGAGATTCCTAGAGGGCAGCATGAATGGTTTAAAGAACTTTAAATTTGATATGAATCCATGCAAAGAGTTCTTAAAAGAAGCATATGTGAATGAAGACCTAACCAGAGCA
>APFE031218316.1:0-17721 GCA_000404065.3 Pinus taeda
TAGATAACGTTGAATTGAAGATGTTTCTACATGAAGAGAAAGACGAAAAACAGAGTTTGCTACAACAACTGCGAGCAAAGGATGAGGCTTTGGAAAAGTTGCAGCTTGACCCATGTGAGGTAATAAGTACTTTGAATTCATGTATGTGTCCTGATAATGATTTCGCTATTTTTGAAAATCATACCATAGGAACTGGCTCCAAATTGTTGAAGAGAATGGGGTATGAAGGAAAAGGCTTGGGTGTTAATGGCCAAGGAATTGTCAATGCCATCAAAGTAGAGGAATTACCCCATCAGGAAAGAATTGGGTATGTCAAAAAGGAATTTGTGGAATGCAGCACGACAGTTATTTAACCACCAACAACAGATGATGAGAAGCCATCATTAGTTCTCTCCAAATCGACAAAGGAGGTGAAGGATGTTGATTTCCTTTCAATTTCATCGTCACATAGTATGATTTATGATGGAGATTTGGAGATCCCAATTACAAGGACAAACATCAGGTTCCTTACAAGGAAAAGGCACGGGGAGGAAGACATACTTGGCGTTAGTAACCAAGGCATAACTCAACCATTGGAGGTTCTACAGAGACTTCAATTTGCAGGCTCGAGATACACAAAAGGAGAATACTCGAAGGTGTCAGATTCTTCCGAGACAGTGTCGAAATCATCGAGGAAAGAGAATGATGGGAACACATCCCCATCATCCTATGGCAGTTTCCATTGTAGGGAAAGAACTGAGGCAAGCTCTCATCGCCATACTTACACCAGGGATAGCAAGGAAAGGTATAATCAGTCTCGACATTCGAATGTTCATTTCTATTTTTATCATGTTTTTAATGATGAATGTAAAACATGGAATCAAAAAACACGTACGTTTTGTGGATTGCATAATCATACATTTTCTAAGTGTTGGAAAGAATGGCAGCACACAAAAGGATGAGGCGTGGAATACCCTATAAACAACAGGTAAAAGAACATGTTAACAAGATCTGGAGGAAGAAAACCTATTGCAGTCATTGCGACAGAAGTGGCCATCAAAGAGCCACTTGTTGGAAGCTCTATCCAGAGTAGCGCCTTAAAGACAAAGTGTCGGTGCATGAACCAGGTGAAGAAGTTGTTCAACCATCGAATGCGCCATAAGGAGGCAACCCATTCACCTTGATAAGTGAAAAATAGTTTCTAAATATGTTAGTGTTTCATGGTCGTGCTTTTGTAAATCATTGGTTGCATTTTAAAATGTAAAAGTGATGATGTGTTTTCCATCACTTGTTCAATAACAATGATGTCTAGTTTTATTTTATGTTGCATGATAAATTGTGAGAGTGATGTTGTGTTTTCCATCACGTGTCAAAGAAACAATAGTGTTTGGCCTTATATTGTCAATCATGTGTTGTAGTGATGATGTGTTTTCCACCACTCTTTCAAGCAACAATGATACGTTGGCCTTGTTTTCATAACTGGGCTATTGCGTCCATCTTGATGTAACTTGACCATCGAGTATGTGTTATAGAATCGTGGCAAGTGTGGGACGCTTGGGTCATTTGTTGGTCATGAAAGTCAAGCATGTGAAACAATGTACTACAGGTTGCAGAAGTAGCAGGTGTCAGCTCATTGCTTAAGGCTCCGAAGAAAAAAGGTGAAGGAGATGAGAGCGAGGCCCTTCAGGACGCTAGTGATGCCGACAAGGTACATAAAAGTTGCATATTGTTTTTCATGCTTTTGGAGGACCAAAAGCTCCTCAATGGGGGGGATTGATCTAGGTGGCTCTAGAGACACACACAGGCCAAAGAGGACATGGGAAAGCTCAAAAATCAAAGTGTTTAGATTATTCTCAAACTAGGACCAGAGCGTCGATCTTGTCATCCTGATCACGACAATGTGAATAGTTCGTCAATCCGAGTCTGGATGAAGGAGATAGAGGCAATCAAAGTTGGGTTAAATTTTGATGACTGGGTAGGTTTAATGAGGACACAATTTGCACTTTTCTAGCACACAGAATCCAGTCACCTGCCCCTCCCATGAAACTCTCCACCTAAAACTGCAACAAACATTAATACTCGTGGTGTGCCGGCCCTTGGGGCACGGACCCAACCACACTCCACCTCACACATATAACAACCCACAACAAAAATATTAAGTGTGACCGGCCGGCAGGAGGTGGGTACAGTGGACGGGCCACCCAAGGTGGGCCCAGCCCAACCGAAACCCAAAAAAAAAAAATTGTTTGGTTTGTGTAAAAAAGGGAGGAGGCGAGGTTTGACCATCCGATCTCCTCCCTACTAAACCGGATCTCAACCATTACACCAAACCACCTTATTGAGAAATCCGCCCACGAAATTATATTGAAACATAGTTTGTCAATGCGCCCAGGCAGATGGAAGAACCAAGAGAAGGCACACATTTCGAGGTGGAGGATGCAGTGCACGTAGTTTGAGGCAACATTTTGCAGGGGGCCAAATTTTCACTTTGTCAAATTTTGACAAATTTTGTATGGTTTCAACACTTCTCGACACGACGAACGCAATGGAGCTGTCCATTTCTCCATCATATTTCTACATTTTTTGACCATTTTTCATTATGCAGGTGGAACCATGACTGCGACAAAAATAGGGAGCATAACCATGATCCTTGAAATTTTCTCAAGGAGTTAATTTTTCTCCATGTCGGAATATAGTCAAGTTTACAATCATTTTTCATGGTTTTCCATAGGGATCACAATGGAAAGGTCAAATTTTCCTTTCAAGTTGCATATTTCCAGTCCACCCATGGAGTGAAATCTTTGAGGAATCTAGTGGGAATCTAAAAGATTCCTTGAGACCCAGATTCTCAATTTCTCAATATTCAGAAATTTGATAGTCAATTTTGCACTATTCGATGCCAAAAATCTGATGGTGCGTTCAGATTTTCATTTGCTTATTTCATTTTTCGGCCACTTTTCTAAGTGGAGTGCAAGTGTTAGCATTAATGTGGGAGCAATCATTTCCATGCAATTGATGTCATGAAATCAATGGTCTGCACAGCTTCAACAGTTTGACATTCACTTCTTCAGATGGCCCTTGGTTGTGAGGTATACATAGTTTATTCATGTACTTCTTTTGCTATGCATCATGCTGCACAGATCCCTGTTGTTGTTGATGAGGGATCTTGTTTATTACTTGTTTTCATGATTTCTGCTTGATGTGACACAGAATCGTCTATGTCATGTACTTGTTGTCATGATTCGCCATGTTATGTTTTGATCTATTTGTTGTATGTTGATGGGATACTCATGTTTTCATCATGCATGTTTTGCATTGAGATCCCCTTTATGCCATGTTAGTGGGATGCTCATCATGCATGAGTTTATGTCATACTGATAGGAGTTCTTTTGACTAAGAGTTCCTATAGCGGAGCTTCTCTTGGCGCCACTCCTGTGTGAGGGTATTTTCCTTGTATGATCACAACACCATCTCTTATATACATCATCACTATTGACATCACTTAACGTAGTGGCCTACACCATCTTGACACCGAGGCTCGGAGACGTAGTCCCTCCTGGACAAACTCTGTTACCAATGGATTATGTTTTCATGTGTTGATGATTGACATGTTCCTCTTCTTTACGACATGCAGATGTATTAAATTATGTTCTTTTAAAAATGAAATTTAACACATCACGAAAGTAAAAGGTCTTAGAAGGGTCCTTTGTCACACCCGGACCTCGATCAAGTGGTATCGGAGCGGTCTTTGTGTTGATGTGAATTGAAAGCATGAAAAATGGAAAGTGTAGCGATAAAGGATGAAAAAGCGATGTATGAGACCATGCTCAAAATTTCCAAAAGAGTGGAAATAATGTATGAGACTCTACAAAAAGGGACAGAGGGAAAAGGAGCGATTGCAGCTTCAGTTGCAAGCCACGAAAGAGGCCCTGGAAGAACTGAAGCACAACAACCAAAGTCTTCAAACAGATAACGTTGAATTGAAGATGCTTCTACATGAAGAGAAAGAGGAAAAACAGAGTTTTCTACAATAGCTACGCGCAAAGGACAAGGCCTTGGAAAAGTTGTAGCGTGATCCATGTGAGGTAAAAAGTAGTTCTTTGAATTCATGTATGTGTCCTGATGATGATTTCATTGTTTTTGAAAATCATACCATAGGAATTGGCTCCAAATTGTTGAAGAGAATGGGGTATGAAGGAAAAGGCTTGGGCGTTAATGGCCAAGGCATTGTCAATCCCATCAAAGTAGAGGAATTACCCCGTTAGGCAGGACTTGGGTATGTCAAAAAGGAAGTTGGGGAATGTGCCACAAGAGTTAGCGAACCGCCAACAACAGATGATGAGAAGCCATCATCAGTTCTTTCCAAATCGACAGAGGAGGTAAAAGATGTTGATTTCCTTTAAGTTTCATCGTCACATAGTATGATTTCTATTGGAGATTTGGAGATCCCAATTACAAGGACAAACATGAGACCCCTTACAAGGACAAGGCATGATGAGGAAGAAAAAATTGGCATTAATGACAAGGCATAACTCAACCATTGGAGGTTGTGCAAAGATCTCAATTTGCAGGCTCGAGATACACCAAAGGAGAATGCTCGAAGGTGTCAGATTCTTCCGAGACATCGTCAAAATTGTCTAGGAAAGAGAATGATGGGAACACATCCCCATCATCCCATGACAATTTCCATTGCAGGAAATGAGCTGAGGCAACCTCTCATCGCCATAATTACACCAAGGACGTCAAGGAAAGGTATAATCAGTCTTGACATTCAAATGTTCATTTCAATTACAATCATGTTGTTAATGATGAACGTAAAACATGGCATCGAAAAACATGTACCTTTTGTGGACTACATAACCATACATTTTCAAAGTGTTGGAAAAGAATGACAACACACAAAAGGGTGAGGCGTGAATGACCCTCTAAACAGTAGGTAAAAGAACATGTTAAGCAAATTTGGAGGAAGAAAATGTATTGCAGTCATTGTGACAAAAGTGGCCATCAAAGAGCCACTTGTTGGAGGCTCCACCCAGAGCAGCGCCTTAAATACAAAGTGTCGGTGCATGAACCAGGTGAAGCAGTTGTTCAACCATCGAATGCGCCACAAGGAGGTGACCCATTCACCTTGATAAGTGAAAAATGGTTTCTAGATATGTTAGAATTTCATGGTCGTGCTTTTGTAAATCATTTGTTTCATTTTAAAATGTAAAAGTGATGATGTGTTTTCCATCACCTGTTCAACAACAATGATGTCTGGTCTTATTTTGTGTTGCATGATAAATTGTGAGAGTGATGTTGTGTTTTCCATCACGTGTCAAAGAAACAATATTGTTTGTCCTTATTTTTTCAACCATGTGTTGCAGTGATGATGTGTTTTCCATCACTTGTTCAAGCAACAATGATACGCTGGCCTTGTTTTCATAGCTGGGGTATTGCATCCATCTTGATGTAAACTTGACCATCGAGTATGAGTTATAAACTCATGGCAAGTGTGGGACACTTGGGTCATTTTTTAGTCATGAAAGTCAAGCATGTAATTTTAGAAACAATGTACTACAGGTTGCAGAGGTAGCAAGTGTTGGCTCATCACTTAAGGCTCTGAAGAACAAAGGTGAAGGAGATGGGAGCGAGGCCTTTCAGGATGCTAGTGATGCTAACAAGGTACAAAAAAGTTGCAGATTTTTTTTCATGCTTTTGGAGGACCAAAAGCTCCTCAGTGTGGAGGATTGATCCAAGTGGCTCCAGAGACACACACAGGACAAAGAGGACTTCTTAAATCTCAAAAATCAAAGTGTTTGGATTATTCTCAAACTAGGACCAGAGCATAGATCTCATCGTCCTGATCATGGTGGTGCAAATGGTTCGTCAATCTGAGTTTGAATGAAGGAGATAGAGGTAGTTAAAGTTGGGTTGACTTTTGATGACTGGGCAGGTTTTCATGAGGACACAATTTTCACTTTTCTGGTTGATGGAATCCGGCCAACTCCAGCCAGATTCTAGGAAAAATTGTTTCCTTGTTAAAATGACTCCTTCGGTCCAAAACTGAATTTCTAAAAATGCGCACTTTGTTTTATATATAAAAAAAAAAATGGGTGGCGGGCCACCAACCTCGCCACCCTAACTCAACTCCACTCATGTATTAAAATATTGGTGGAGGGGCGGGCCTCTGTGCCTCCCCCCTCCCCCCCCCCATGGAACTCTCCACCTGAAACTTCAACAAACATTAATATTCGTGGTGGGTTAGCGCTTGGGGCATGGACCGAACCACGCTCCACCTCACACATATAACAACCCACGACAAAATTATTAAGTGTGACCGACCGGTGGGTACAGTGGGCGGGCTGCCCAAGGCAAGCCCAGCCCAACTGGAACCCAAACTTTAAAAAAAAAATCATTTGGTTTGTGTAAAAAAAGGGAGGAGGCGGGGTTTGACCACCCGATCTCCTCCCTACTAAACCAGATCTTAACCATTACACCAAACCACCTTTTTGAGAAATCCACCTGTGAAATTATATTTAAATGTAGTTTTTCAGTGCGCTCGGGCATATTGAGGAACCAAGAGCGAGCATGAATTTCGAGGTGGAGGAGGCAGTGCACACAATTTGAGGTAACATTTTGCAAGACGGCCAAATTTTCACTTTATCAGATTTTGACAAATTTTACATGGTTTCAGCACTTCTCGACCCCATGAACGCAATGGCATTGTATGTTTCTCCATCAGAGTTCTGCATTTTTTGGCCATTTTTCAATATGCAGGTGGAACCATGACTACTGCAAACACAAGGAGTGGAACCATGATCCTTGAAATTTTCCTGAGGATGTAGTTTTTCTCCATGTCGGAATATAGTCAAGTTTACAGTTGTTTTTCATGGTTATCCACAGGGATTGTAATGGCAAGGTCAATTTCAAATTTTGAGTTGCAGATTTCGAATCCACCCATGGAGCAAAATCTTTGAGGAATCTAGGGGGAATCTAAAAGATTCCTTGAGCCCCAGATTATCAATTTCTCAGAATTCAGAAATTTGATAGTCGATTTTGCACTATTCGATGCCACAAATCTAGTGGTGCATTAATATTTTTCATTTTCTCATTTCATTTTTCGGCCACTTTTCTAAGTGGAGTGCAAGTGTTAGCATTTATGTGCGAGCAATCATTTCCATGCGATTGATGTCGTGAGATCAATGGTCCGAACAGCTTTAGCAGTTTGACATCTACTTCTTCAAATGACCCTTGGATGTGAGGTATATGGAGTTTATTCATGTACTTCTTTTTCTATGCATTGTGCTACACAGATCCCTATTGGATGTTGATGAGGGATCTTGTTTATTACTTGTTTTCATGATTCCTGCTTGATGTGACACAGAATCGTCTATGTGATGTACTTGTTGTCATGATTCGCCATGTTCTGTTTTGAGATCCCTTTGTTGGATGTTGATGGGATGCTCATGTTGTCGTCATGCACGTTTTGCATTGAGATCCCCTTTATGCCATGTTGGTGGAATGCTCATCATGCATGAGTTTATGTCATACTGATAGGATTCCTTTTGACTGAGAGTTCCTGTAGCGGAACATCTCTTGGAGCCACTCCTCCGTGAGGGCATTTTCCTTATATGATTGCGATATCATCTCTTATGTACATCATCACTATTGACAACACTTAATGCAGCGGCCTACACCATCTTAACACTAGGACCCAGAGATGTAGTCCCTCCTGGACGAACTCCGTTATCAACGACTTATGTTTTCATGTGTTGATGATTGACATGTTCCTCTTCTTTACAGCATGCAGATGCATTCACTTATGTTCTTTTAAAAATGCAATTTAACAAATCATGAAAGAAAAAGGTCTTGGAAGGGTCCTTTGTCACACCCAAACCTGGAAGGGTAACCAATATGGTGAGATATTGACTCAATAATAGAGCGACTATGCTAATGATGTGGTTCTAAATCCAGGAAAAGACAAAATGTAAGAGTATGACTCAAACAAGTTCCATTTTCAAGGGAGTCACAACAACCATGATAAAATGAAGAGAAATAGGCTCTTCCACCCTTTTACCTTTTTGTATAGATGATCCCTTTCAAATTTTAATGCCCGTGAAAGAGAATACAAGTGACTTTGATAGTATCTTTTTAATTTAATCTTGATGAGAATGAAAAATAGTTAAAAGAATACTCAAATCAATGTCTTTTTCATGACTTTCATAGTGAGGTCGAAAAAGAAATAAAAGTACACTCATGTCTTTCTTATGGTTTAACGAACATGAGAATAGGGAAGAGCTTGCTCGCTGACTTTACTCTTGACTAACAAGTAGGAAAGAATGGAAATAATTTGACATCTTCAAGTGATATTATGAGCATGAAAAAAGTGCAAAAGAAGCTTGGGATTTTCATTGTTTAATGAGTGTGAAAATAAGACCAAAATAAAGCTAATTCCAGATAGACAAGTGATATCATTGTATGGATTTAGTTCTGATGCTAACAAAATTTACCTAAGAAAAGCAAGAGAAAATGGCAAAGTGTATGGATATGGAAATCTACTCATCGCAATGATCTCTCTAAAAGGGTGAGAGAGGTTGCAAGATGGAGGTAAGGTTAATGTGAAGGAAAGAGATTGAGCATGGCTACAAAGGTGGGAAGTGTGATGAAGGCAAGCAATGTTATGATAAAATGTATCAAGACATTGAATATCATAGGCATAGGTGACCAAAAATTAAAAATAAAAAGAGTGGGGATCCCCCTGTAAAGGTTATAGATGGCTAGAAATAAAATACAAAGAGAGGCATGAGGCTCACTTTTGATATCATGGTGGGCTCTAAAGAGGACCAGTAGACCTACAAATGAATGTAGCATGGGCACCGAGGCATAAATTGAGTGCTAATCTAGGGCACCCACGAAGGGTAGGTTTTACCACACAAATCACGATGTGCAAAAAGGCATGGTTAATGTTGCAACCTAATAGGGTGAGACCTAAGGCACATTGAAACGATATGGGAAAGATAAAAAATGTAGTGGAAATATTGATGTGAATCCTAACCCAAATGTTATTTTGAAAAGTATACCTCAAGTCATAATGAAATGTGATACAAACTTCATGTTCTTTTCCAATAGAGAACCAAAAAATCCTTACATAACCATTAGTAGCATGATAATATAGTGAAAATACATTAAAAATACCCCCAAGAATGAAATCTAGGACAAAAATACATTAAAAATACCCCCAAGAATGAATTTGAATATATTAATATTTTTTTATATTTACAATAAAAGTATATTACAATGTTTTTCCTTTTGTGGAAAAGTTTACATTGGTTAAATTGGTCTCTAATCATTAAATCTCTCATTTTTGAACATTTATTTTAGCTCTAATCATTTAATTTTTTACAAACAAACAAAAATATTGGCCATAGCTCTTTGTTACACCTCTTGCATTATCCTTGATCTGAATATGAAAACTTGAAGAGTTTTAGCAATTTGCAAGTGAAAATTATGTGTTTTGGGTAGAGGATCAATTTACTAAACACGTAAAACAAGTGAACTTAAAGAATATTTACATCCAAATAGAGACAAAATAAGTATATCTGAAACACATAACATAGAACATGATAAAAGACTTCACCCCTTTCCTGGGCTACATCTCCTGGTCCAGCTTCCAATGCAGGGCCTCTTTCATTAAGTGATCATAAGTGAGTTTACATGATTTACATTATTCAAACAACAAAAATAATGTCTTCAATGGATTTAGCACTGTCAAAAACCCCCATTTGTGTTCTTTATGCGCCTCATTTGGCCAAAAATTGAGTAAGTTATGCCTGTTACAAGTTTTTCCTGAATTATATGGCTAGTCATCCTATAATTCGATCCAAATCTAGCTTGAGTGCCCCAAGCCCAGAACCGGCATGAAAACTTGGCCTACAATCCTGCTTGATGGGTGAAATTGTAGGACCATTAATCCTCACATTAAGCCCCCAGTTCCAAAAAACTTGGTCATGTTAGCACATACGACCACATTAAGGGCCGAGATTCAAGGGCCTAACTCCACCAACTGTTTAAGCGCCTGTGATAAGGCTGCACTCCCCTCGCATTGGATCTTAGTGAACTAGAGCTAGCCCCCTTATCTCCTTCGTGCCTACAATCATGTGGTTTTCATGTGCCTTGGGGTCTCACTCCCTCCTCTTTTCTGTGCACCCAATGTTATGGGGTGCCATGTGACCCTGAGGCTAGCCCCTTAAACTTTATTGCCACGATTCTTTTCATTGGGCTCTGACTACATTGTTTGTGGGGTGTTGTGGTCATGCGTCAGGCTAAGGCCTAGCCCCTTAGCCCCTCCACCTACAGTCCCATGGGCACTAGGGTGGCTAGGGGCTAGGGCTTAGCCTGGCCCCTTCCCCCATATGTGCTACCATTAAACTTTTAATAACACCCATCCACCATATTTATTAAGAAACACTTGTGGCGTGGTGGTGGAGCACTATGCTGCCACTCCAGAGGTCTATTGTTTGAATCCCATGGAACCCCGATCTAGTTATAAACCGAATTTTTCTAAATAAGAGGAGGCCATGTGGTAGCCACTGATTGGCCCACATGGATCTTCCCCATTGGTCCAACACAAAAACCAATGAACAAATAAATACCCACCATACACGAGCCAATAAGAACAAGACAAGTGTCATCCATCCATAGTTTTGTATAAACACAGTCAACATACAAACTTCTTATTGGGTGTACCTGCAACTTCAACTTTTAAAATTTTAGTTGTTTGGAAAATCAACCAGAACATGATATTGGGAGTGTATGATATTGGTTGAGTGAAATGAGTTGCGTTGGATTCAGATCATGAAATATATTTAGCCTTTCAGGTTTCAAGCTCTGTCACACACTTGATTTTTTCTCACTAAATTGATCCCCTAGATAAATCCTCCCCATTGGAAGCTCTTGGACCTCCAAAAGCTCATTTTCAGTCAACAATTAGATGAGGGTACAATTCCCTCACCCTTCCAACCTCAATATTATTAGCTTTGCTTGGATTTGTCTCTTTGAGCTTTTCATGAAAGTACATCACTTTGCCTAATTTTGGAGTCCTTATCTTGCTGTCAAAGATGACATCTTTCTACAATTTTCAAAGATATTTAGAACAAAAAACTTCCCAAGGAATCTGAACATTCCCTCCTCAGTCTTCAATCAATGGAAACTTAAAAATTTTAAGTTCCTTTCACCTTGAACATTGCAATCATGACGATGCTTAGCATGTCTAGCCTTTCACTTGGCTTGACTCTTTACCAAATGTGATCACCATCACCATGCACCATCCTTCTTGAAAGCCAAAAAATTATGAAACCCACAAGAAGATGTTTTGGGACCAATGTCCTCTTTGTCAAATAGCCTTTGCATTTTATTTTTGACCTCTGCATGCTTTAACACCGGTTTCTTGGTCATATCAATGTTCAAAAATGAAGCATCCTGCTGCAATTGCACTTCATTTTGTTTACCCCTTTTAGGAGGCAACTTGTTAGAATCTTGAAACGTCTTATCACATGAATTAGAAAACTCAATGAAATCGAATTTCAAATTTGATTCATATCCTTGAAAGGCTTTAGGTTCTTCAACATCTTTGTGCTTGAACATTAAAAATGCAAAATTCTAACTAACATTCACAATCCTCTTCATTTATCTAGCATTCATAAGAGATAAACTTAATTTCTTGTTATGCGCTCTAACAATGTACTCCATTCTATTCTTGAACAAATGATATGTGTTCTCATGGAAATATAAAATATCTCTCTTATCATAAAGATATGGACTTCCCTTAACAATACCACATATAACAAGCGGAACTACATCAAGTTCAACCTCATCAAGAATGCTTGCAGTGATTGCAAATCTAAGTGCATTTCTTTGTCACCTACAATTTTTCATTCTCACATACCCAATCTAAAGGATAAGGTTTATGATGAGGAATGGTTTCTAAATTCAACTTCTTGACAATTTCTTCTGAGATAAGATTTGCTCCTGAACCACATCAAACAATGTATCTATCTTGGTATGTTTTTAGATGACTCAAATGTGGAAAATCTATATTCTTGTTTTTTCATATTGAGTATCATTAAGACAATTTGAAGAACTAGTACTTGCAATGTCCTTACCTTTCAAACTTGTGGTTATGATCTTTGTTTATGTTGAAGAATCCAGGGTTAATGTAATTAATGAGATTCTTCTTAGCATGATAACTAGTTGTGAGGCGTTTTTCAATTTTCTTCTTATTCCGATCTTCACTTATTATTATTAGAGTGTGTTTTCTTTAGTTCATCAAATAGCTACCAAAATAAAGAGGCAAGAACATGAGATGTTGGCATTTTTCCAGGGCCAAAAACTCTCCCTCTTAGAGAATAAAACCCACACAAAATTCTTCTTATAGAGATCCCAATTAACAAATACCAAGACCATGATCCTTGAACTACTATGCCACACAAGACCAAGACATCAATGCTCTTCTTCATTGTTGTTGAGATCATCATCATTGTTGCTTCATCATTGTTTCACTTAGATCATTGCAGCTTTCTCACCAAATTCATCTCTACAACACCATTATTATTGTTACATCATTATTGCACCTTGCTACATTACCACCAAGATCTTTGTTGCCTAGACCATGATTGTGACTAGGATCATGACTATATGTAGAAGATATGCCGAGATTGTATGATGATTGCTATCCTCTTTTTTGAATACTCTAAGTTTGTAAGACAATGATTGTTGTGACTGTGTTTATAGTATATATGTTGAGACAGAGTATTGAGATAGTTGTGACTTGTCAAAACTCCCTCTTAACGAGGGACTCTTTTATGCATCAACAACTTTTTTCTTCATGGGTCCTTCAACTGCTTGATCAACTTCTCTCCTTGATGTCATGAATGTTGTGTCTATCTTTCCATCCCAACTAGGGAGGATATCATGTGTCCTCATTTCTCTTCATGTTATTCACCTAGACTTATAGTTGTTAGTCCTGGTCTAGTGCATGACACATGAAATAGAAAAGCACAATTGTCACTCCTTTTTAATTAGGGGTGATCCAATCCAAGCTCCCTCTTGATGAGGGAATTTTCAGAACTCCCTCTTAACTAGGGATGCTTCTATACATCAACAACTTCTTTCTTCATGGGTCCTTCAGCTACTTGATCAACTTCTCTCCTTGATGTCATGAAAATCAGTTGAGCTTCTTCCTTGTAGGGAAACAACCATCAATCACTTTCCTCCTTGGTTCATCATGTCATCCATTTCTTCAAGGAAAGTGACCTTATTCATATCTAGAACCTTCATTATATGACTACTTCTTTCTCATCATCCTTCTTCTATCCACCACATGAATTCTAGTTGCACTTGTATTTACAACTCTTGTTTGAGTAACCCTTCATTATCCATATATTATTCAAGAAATCAAAACATCATATTAAATTAAATCATACATTACGAGATGGATCTTCATCAGTACATCTTCTTGAAGGTATCATCATCCTGCACACATATTGACACATATCCCAAATATATCCATTTTCAGGGGTCTTCATCTTTTTCATACTTTCATCAGAGTCTTCATATCTTTCTGGGAGATTTCCTAGTCAAATATTCTTGTTATTTTGGATGTTGATTGCCTTCATCATGGTTGCATATCTCACAATCTCTTCCTTCCTCACACATTCCATTCCTAGGAGCTTTCAATAAGAATTTCTTCATTGTAGTCAACCACCTCATAATTCATATGAGGACATATTATGTTGATTTCATCTAATGTGACTTATGCCTTCCTACATCCTTTTAGAGGAGGAGATCCTTTTTATCTTGATCATGCTTCTGAAGATAGGAGAACCTATCCATGTTACCTACAACCATATGACATGACATTATAATATTAAGCACAAGAATACGTACATTATTTTACCTTCAGGTCAACGAGGCTTCTTCCAGCAACTTCCTTGATTGAAAAGATATGCAATCCCTTGTTCTGCTTCATGTCATCATATCGTCATCTCATGATTTCCATAATTTGGAGTTCTTGTTGAAAGACTTGCTTCCTCTCTAGATTAGTGAACCCTACGATGAGGATTCCATCAGAGAATTTTGAGGATCTTGTATAACCCCAACTGGAAGATGTTTCCTTTTTGACTTGATGTGTGATAAGCCTTGTCTTAGATGACTCCTTCCTTTCCTTCAATGTCCACTAAGGTTCCCAAGAGATATATCCTACATGTTTGTCTGTCATGGATTTTGCCCTTCATGATTCCCATGGTGATGTCACGAGCTCTTGTTTATAATGCTTCCATGATGCCATGATGCATCTTATTATCATGTCATATTTTATAAAACAAGATTTAGGAGCTTATGATAGGAACCTTTTGTGAGATATACTATCTTACTCATAGGAGAGATTTATTACTCCCTTTTTCCTTGGCCCTTTTCTTTAGCTTCCTCCATCTTTCAGTGATATGAGCTTCCAAAATATTTCTATAGCATTGAATCTTATCTATATGTTTTTTGTCTTACTTCAGGACCAACCTTGACTTTCCTTTCTGCACATGGTTGAGTTCTTTTAACCTTCAATATTTTTTCCATCAACTTGTCTTTCTCTAGCATAGAGACCACAAGTTGTTAAATAAGGTAACCTTATTTTTCATGGACATTTGAGATCTTGGCTCCACAATTTCTCCTTCTCCTATTTTAAGCTTCAACCTTGTAAGCATTAGAAAAAACTTGCAAACAAATCAAACCTTCACAATAACTTGTTGCTCTGATACCAAAATGATCTGAATATGTAAACTTCAAGATTTTTAACAATTTGCAAGTGAAAATTATGTGTTTTGGGAAGAGGATCAATTTAATAAACACATAAAACAAGTGAAATTAACCACAATTTATGACCAAACATAGATAAAATAAGCATATCTGGAACACATAACACAAAACATGTTAAAGGAGTTCACCCCTCTCCTGGGCTACATCTCCTCATCCATCTTCCAATGTAGGGACTCTTTCATTAAGTGCTAAAAAGTGTGTTTATATGCTTTTACATTATCCAAACAACAAAATTGATGTCTCCAATGGATTCAACTGTCAAAAACCCCCATCTGGCTTCTTTCTACCCCTTATTTGGCCAAAAATTGAGTAAGTTATGCCTTTTACAAGTTTTTCCCAAATTATATGGGTAGTCATCCTACAATTCGAACCAAATCACCCAATTAGCGTACAGGCTGTTGACTGGGTGTACCATCAACTTCAACTTTTAAAATTTTAGTTGTTTGGCAAATTAATCAGAACACGATATCTAGAGCATACGATATCAGTTTTGAGTGAAACAAGTTGCATTGGATTCAGATCATCGAGATATATCCAATCATTCAGGTTTTGAACTATGTTGCATATTTTGAATTTTAGCACTAAATTTATCCCTTGGATCAATCCTTCAAGCCATTGAAATCTAAAAGCACCATGATGAATTCAATAGAGAAAATTGTTATAGACCTAACTAGTCTTTGAAGCCCCTTATTCATCACCTTGAACACAAGTCTTGGCCTTGTTGGTCCTTTCTACTGTTTTCTCTTTATCGATCCATTTACTATCAATTTTATTAACGAACAAAAAATAATGTAACATGATGCAAAATTTATGTATTTTGAAACATAGATGATGCCAATAAGATGCGAAATTTTTATATTTTGATACACTTATAATGCCATTATGAAGCAATATTAAAACCAAATCACCAATTCAAACCAAATTCCCAATTAGCGTATGGGTTGCTGCTGACTGGGTGTACCATCAACTTCAACTTTTAAAATTTTAGTTGTTTGGCAAATAAATCAGAACACGATATCTGGAACATACGATATCAGTTTTGAGTGAAACAAGTTGCGTTGGATTCAGATCGTTGAGATATATCCAATCATTCAGGTTTTGAACTATGTTGCACATTTTTAATTTTAACACTAAATTAATCCCCTGGATCAATCCTTCAAGCCATTGAAATCTAAAAGCACCATGATGAATTGAATAGAGAAAATGGTTATAGACCTAACTAGTCTTTGAAGCCCCTTATTCATCACCTTGAACACAAGCCTTGGCCTTGTTGGTCCTTTCTACTGTTTTCTCTTTATTGATCCATTTACTATCAATTTTATTAATGAACAAAAAATAATGTAACATGATGCAAAATTTATGTATTTTGAAACATAGATGATGCTAATAAGATGCAATTTTTTTATATTTTGATACACTTATAATGCCATTATGATGCAATATTCAATACACATCTAGAAAGTATTGATGTTTTTAGTACTATTTTTTGCATTTCCAAAAGTTAAAAAATCCTTTGAAAAAAGCTAACTCTATTCTCGCTTGGTTTTTGTTACTTTTGAAGTATTAGGTGAAAATCATTATAAAACAACTTTAAATTAGTTTCTACACAGTTGGAAATGTATTCTTGAAAACCAAAAGAGGTTTTTTTACAAGAATGGACCAATTTACAAAAACCTCTTATTTTTTACCCATATATCATGGTTTGGAGGATACAAAGGAATCTTTGCATTCCTTTTTCCAAGATCCAAAAGAGATTTTTGTTGGGAACGAGCTAATTTACAAAAACCTCTTTCAGTTTTGCAACAGGTGTCCTAGTTTGGAAGATCTAAATGCATCTTTGAAGCCTATTTTTTAGAAATTCGCAAGATTTAATTATTCTATTTTTAGAAAAAAAACCCCAATGAACTTTTAGTTGGAGAGCCACCTCAACGATTCGACTTAACAACAAACTAAAGATGGATGAGGAGGCTTTTAGATCCATTTTTTTGGATCTTGATATTTGTTTGATATTTTAACATATTTTGTAATTTTAATTTCCCCAAAAATTGTGGATCTCAGCTTGATATGTTATTCTATATTATACATGTAAAAGGAGGGTCCAGGGGTTGGATTTTTATAAAAAGATAGCTATTTTCTATGTGTTTTTTCAAATATTTATACATTTTACAGTTGCCAATATTAGAAGATTTATGATTATTAACACAAAGATTCATGTGATGGTGATTCCCTTCTCTATTATTCCATTTGAATGAAAGAAAATGTCATGGAATTCGTAATCTAATGTTTTGTTTCATCAATTCAAATGCCTGCATTCCTTCCTTCTAAAGATACATTAGGGTTCAGTTTCCATGCCCTACTGCAGTGGATTGTTTTTCCTATTTTCTACTTCCATCCACAATCATAACTTGAAATGTCTAAGGTGTGTCATCTATCTTGCCTTTGTCAATATTTGATCATGTAGCCAATGTCTTCATGATTGCAACAAACCATAGCTTGTTGACTCCATTTCCCAATGGAATGTCTCTCTCATGCCCAAACAAACCCTTTTCAACACCCCTCGACTAAAGATCTAGCCATTATTTCAAGTACACAGCTAGTTACTGAAGTGACACTAGGTGATTGAGATGCAAGAGAGAGCCCTCTCTGGGTTGGAAGGGATAGCCTATAACCTAAAAGTTTGGTTGAAAAGGTTACCTTAGGAGTTTTTTTCACATCCAAGAGAAACTCTTGAGTGTTAATAGATGTAACAACCAAACATAACAATTCTAATCAAACACAAGAAACATGTGTTCAAAGAAACAATGATGCAAACTTGATTTTAAAATTTGTTTCTTAAGAATGTATGACCACAAGACATTATAGAATAATTTCGTGTGACTCCCATTCTACCAGTAA